>APFE031188308.1:5329-46751 GCA_000404065.3 Pinus taeda
ATTTGATTACATTGAATATCAGCATATTCCAAGATCTCTAAATACATTAGCAGATGCAATTGCTTCTCGAGTGTTAGATAGACATTTGCGATAATCATACATGTAAATTTAAAAACATTTCATCACACATGTTCAACAAGATAAGCCGGTAAAATGATATATATAGATAGAGTGTGTCAAAAGATATACATCGTCTTCAATCATAGGTTGAAAAACACCTTATGATCGGCAAAAATGATAAGTACAAAAAACCAAAATGCCATATGTGTCTACAAAGTGACCATCCAATCACTGGTGGTACTCCCTATATGACACCACTGCATGGGCTACCCTACACAAGAACCTCCTAAAAGGTCCTGGGACTGCGACTACATAGCGCTGAAGCCTGATAGGAATATCATCTATGGTAGTCTCTGGTATATCTACTGTCAGACACTCTAGATCCTGCTCCAACTCAGCTAACGTCTCTGCAGCCGCGTCCTGTAGGACTGGTACCGGCGCAACTGGATGTCTCCTCTCGAAAGGCCAGAGATTGGCTGGACACCGTGGACCTACATCTGCATTTTGAAAATTTTACTGTCAGTTTTGAGACGATATTTAAAAACAAAAAGATATAGATAATTTAATTTAAAACACTTATGAAAAATGAATACCTCTGTCGTCCCATTGTTCTCCCTGTGGAAGAACCATGTCCGGATCTCCATGAAAATCCATTCCGGCATAAGGAAAATCCTGAATGGCAAAGACCTGGTTCTCCAACCAGTGAAAGTAACCCGCAGGAAATCGGGCGACTCCCGCTCCCTCATCAGGATGTCGGGCCATCACCGCAACCCATCGCATCAACTTCGGCTCCCGAGGATGCCCAACCTCAACTGTGAGATGCTGTGGATCAGCATCAGAACTCTCTCTAAGGAAAAGCTCACAACCAAAGGCCCATACCCAAAAGTCTTTGATTGCCCGTTCTTTGCCCTAGTCAGCTGGCCCTTCATATTGGCCAGCACAACATCGCACTAGTTGAAAATGGTGCCTCGGTAGCAATCAATCGCCATCCGCATTTGGGACCCGGTGGCAAGGTGTAAAGCGGCTGTGCCGCTGAGTCTGGTAACTGTAAAGGAAAGCACCATAAGTTCAGGTCGGGATATGAATTTGATTTTGATCCCCTTCTCCTGGTTCTGATTGTTGCACCACTCTAGCCAAAGACTAGCAAGGGATTGGCCACCCGGCCTAGTCCCGAATAGAGATAGGTGCTCGCCCCTGTTAGGCAAACCAGTGAGAAAATATATGTCCTAGGGCTCTATCTCGAGCTGGTGCCCTCCGATATAAAAGCACTGATCCTGGACGTTCCACCTTTCGACCAACCACTCTAAGAATCGCACCTGGGCCCTCATGCCAGGTATGGCCCAGTATTTGTAAAGACCGCATGCCTTTAAAGCATCAATGGAAGGTTGATGATTAAGCACGGCCAAATCAACATCTTCGTGTTCTCTTTCGTGCCAATCAAGCATGGTGGGCAATCTACACACCAAAAAACATGCATTAGAATTCATCAAATCAAAGAATAATGGTTGAATCTTGAGTTTGGGTTTTGTAAATCCGCTTTGCACGGAGTACGCACCCCGCCTTCAGAAACAGAGCATGGGTACGTAGTTGTGCTGAAGGTAGGTTGCGTACCCCGACCATTTTCCCATTAAAGAAAATGTTGGGGTACGCAGGTTACCCATGGGATACCTGCGTACCCCGAAAAGCGCATCTCAAAACCCTAAAGTCCCCAAAAAATCAAATTAGGTCCTAAAATGAAATTCTAATCGGATGAAAATAAAGAGGAGGATGTTGTGATATACCTGAAAGAGACGGTGCTCAATTCCGACGGTCGGATTCTCCGCAAAGTCCACGAGAAGTTTCTTGCCAAAAGCCCTTTTCTCTCCCTCAAGAGTAAAATGGTAAAAATGACATGGTAAAAAGTCTTTTTATAGGTTTTTTGGATGAATAAATACTAAATTTGTTTATTTTTCACCATGGAAGGACATTTTTCAATGTATTTTTGCCTATCTTAAACAGGTATGAGTAATGTGTCGTTTTTGTGCAGGACAAAGGGATTTTCAAGGAAACTTGCCATTTTTCACGAACCAAAACACATCAGAGTCATCTTTTAAGCCCTTTTCTGACTCCTAAAAATTGAAAAGATTGCCGAGCGTTTCTTTTACACTCGTTAAAAACGGAATTAAAAGACGGTCCCCTTATAGCCCTTTTCTGACCGTAAAAACAGGAAAAGATTGCCGGATTTTTGTCGTTTCAAATTCGATACTGGAAATAAAACGACGTGTCCTTGATCGCTTTTTACTTTTCAGGTCAAAGACACTAACTATGAAAATATCCTTGGTCGCAAGATCAAGCGGTTCTCCTGGGTATTATTTTATACTTTTTCGGGCTTAGGAGACACAAATTTACGAAAAATTCCATTCTGGAGTCTTCTAAGTTTTTCAGACTCTCTAAATATGAAAAACGCCGAGTTTCTCCTATACTGGACTCGTTAAAATTTCACAGTAAAGGACCTGTTCTATTACAAACAGGAACGGACCGCTCCTCCTTAGGGTTCGCATCAAAAACTAAGTTGGACTCATCCGAAGGATGAGCTTACAAACAAGCATATGTTATCCTCCTCAAGCTTGTAAAAAATAAAGAGGTACTTGCTAGAAATGGTGGGGGAAAAAGAGAGAAGAATGAGCCTATTTGATATCCTTTTGTCTCATAAAAACCTTACTACCACTCTTGAACACGACACTTTTTATTCACCTGGGTTGGGAAACCCTTTGTCTCACAGTTGATCAAACCACATTGAAAATTCTTCAGTCGGGTTCCGGGTATTCACTTTGAGTCATTCGTCACCAAGTCATCTGTTGTGTCGTTATGTGTTCAAGAGGTCTGTAAACAAAAAATTTAACTGCAAAATACCTATCATCCATTTTATCATCCTTGAGTCAATCCTTACAGCAACATTTCTTCAACTTGAACTATGATTTCGTGTTGTAGGCTTGCCTGCGACGGGTCGCTTTCTATCGACATCAGCACATTATCTAGAGAGTTGACTTAGAAATCGTCAGTACCTTGGAGTCCGCATGCATCAATGGCAGGTTTCTCGCCTTCGACGTCAGTTTTCATCATTGACTTGCGATCGAAGGATTCCATGAAATGTTCGACATCGACTCATTCATTCACATCTCATGGATTGTGCTGGGTACTTTGAGAACCATTGACATTACTGGTGGTCTCTTTCACGCTTGTTAACAGTTTACATCATTGACTGGTAATCAAGTGGTTTCTACCATGTTCGACATCGACTCATTTATTCGCATGGCTAGAATCGTACCAATTCGGGAAGTAGAGATGAAGACCCTGGATCTAGTTTCCACCATCCAGGTTGCGAGGAGTTTTGTATTCATTATATTGTAAACCAATTATAAACAGATGGATGCGTCCATACTGTGCCTACATGAGTCTATGATTATGATGTACTATGAAATCATTCCTGTATCAGAGTAGTAGTTAGTATGTTAGTTAAAGTTTTTGATCTGAGTATGGGAATGCCTACCTCAACGATGATATAATCTTATACATGTATTTTGTGTTGAAAATTGCAGGTTCTGACTGGGCTCTCCACGAGATAATCCTTGAAAAGATAAAGTACTTCACCCTTCCTAGATGATATAAAACCCTTATCTATTACAGGCTTCGCACTTTAGGGGGCAATCTGTTACACTAAAATTTGTCACCATGACTATCTGCAGTTAGTATGGCTCCATCAACAGTCATACTATCCTCCCTGTCAAGCCTTATACCTCTGCTCTCCATGTCAAACTTCAAGAAAGAGAGAAAGTCATTAAAAATCATGTTTATCTTTGGGTACACAGGTTCTCTCTACCTACCTTGCCTGCGTGTACGCATCCCAAACTCATTGTACCTGCGTACTTTTACGCTCTGTAAGTCAAGGGATGGGTGCGTACCCCTATAAAGGTCAAAAGGCGCGAGTTTCATCTTAAAAAAGTTACTTGTGGTCACTTCTAGAGCCTTCTAGAAGAGTGTTTGATGTGTATTGAGCGCCTCCAGATGCTTCATGCATCCCTATGATAGAGGAACTTATCCCATCAAGAGAGGAGCTACCCCATCCAAAAGAGGGAGTATCCCATTGATGTTGGAACTGAATAACTTCCTCTAGAACACTATAAATACAGGCATTGGGCCAAAAGAGGGGAGGTTGAAAGCTGAACATTCCAAAGGGTAGATGCTGCTGGAATTAGGACTTCCTTATAGAAGCTTGTGAGGAGAGATTACCATCCTTTCTTGTTTCATTTGGAAGTGGGTGAGCTTATCAAAGTAAAGGAAAACTCTTGCTGGACCCTGGGAGGAACTTGCACAACACCAAGGCTCAGGTTGTAATGGTTTCTTTTGTTTCCTATTAATACAAATAAGTCCATTCTTCTCAACAATTTGTTATTAATGAGTTGTTTCAAATACTCCTTGGTCTGTATGTTGAATATGTTTTATTTTATGAGATATTAAGGTGCTATGTAATTGTTTTATTGTTAGTGAATGCATGTTTCGAAGTGAAGGAGAGCTCATCCGGATCGACGAGGCTGGACTACTACGATAGCGTTGGACTACAGGTAGGATCTAAAACACTTGATTTCTTGTATGGTAAATGCATGTTTAGAGAAGGATTGCTCTTAATTGTCTTGTTTGTCACTAGAAAGTCTTAGGCTTCTAGGGAGGTTGGTTTTGTCTGCAAGATTAACTCTTTCCGCATGACAAGTATCACCCACTCTAGTCAGTTGTTTTGGGGTTAATCCTTGTTGGGTCATTTAAGTAGAGTAAGGTGAGGGGGAAACATTAACAAGCACGTTAGAGGTACATACAAACTACTTATGTGAAGGGACAACCTCTTCTACTTTCAATAAGTCAAGATCCTTGTTCCTCCTTTGAAATGAATAAGTTTTATGCATAGTTAAAAATGAAAATGAAAATATGAAATATTTCAAAAAATGAATAAGGAAAAAGAAAAGAGAGGCTTTCTGCATAGTGAGGAGATGCAAGTAACTCCGTCGGGGTACTGACTAGGCTCGTTGGTAGCAGAGCGATGCTTGTGTTCCTTTGTGACACTGTTGGGGTACTGTCCAGGCCTACTAGTAGCGGAGCAACAACAGAGATGAAACTTAAACTCTGACAACCATAATTTTTGTGCACCAATATACCCCTCATCCCCAATCGAAACAATTGTGCTGGCTTGGCTTGGAATGTGTGCTGCTCGACCAAGATCTTGGATGATGCTACATCTTATAATCAAGCAAGTGTGAAGACCAAGAAGAACAGAGAACTAAAGAATACTTCTGGAGGTGTTAGACTTTCTTTTCATGAACAAGATCCATTTAGAGAGATGGAGTTCTATCAGTGTGTCACCAAGTGTTGTATCAGCTACAAACACCCTCCAAAAAAATTTCCTTAACTTCTTTTTGGAGCCTCCCTACCAACCATCATTAGCAACATGTCTTGCACTGTCAAGTACATAGGCTTCAGTTGATTTTCAGTGGCTCACCACCTGTGCATGTTAGTTTGCTTCACTCCCTTCATAGGCTTCCATCACAAACATAGGTTATTTTCTGGATAAGTAGCTCCCTTAGAAAATGGCACAATTCTAGAGGGGAACCATCGTTCCCTCTAGAAATTGCACAAATCTGTTGGGTTGCCTACTAACCTCCAGAATTGTGCAAAACAGACAAACACAGCTCCCACACAAAACTACGTAATCTGGTTTGCCACTAGAAATCAGCCCAGAAATTGCAAAATTTTGGGAGACACTCACTTGCTGACCCCAGAAATTGCACAATCCCTCAAGGACAACCTGCCTACCTCAGCCCAGAAACTGCGCGAATCCCTCTCCCAAGCTCGCAAGCTGTTGCATGTGCCTTCAGGTTGACTAGTTCCATCTGAGACCCAACAAACCTAATTTGCATCCATGGGCTTCTTTTACCAAAATAGAAAAAATAAACATGCAAAAATTATCCCTAGATTTTAGGGATCTATTTTTATCAGTTGGAGGTTACATGCAAAGATTGTTTTAGAAACTACCCTCCAAGTGTCGTTTTTTCCTAGATTTGCGGCATGTGCGTCATGAACCTCAAAATTATTTATTTGATGCTGCAAAACTCATTCCTCACATTGATCATGGAGCTCTGACATCCCACATCACATCAAGGGGTCATTGGCACGTTCAGCTCAGCTTTTTTCAGGTAAGTTTGCTTTGCAAATCTTGTGCAGATTTTTTTTCGCTTTTTGTGTTTTGGCTTGTGTGAGTGTTGTTTGCTTGATTTCTATGAATGCTTTCTATCATTTGCATGCATGTTAGCATGTACAAGAACTATTTTAGTTTTCATTTTCATCTCACTGTTGTCGCATGCATGACATTGTTTTTGCACCGACAGTCGTCATTGCGGCAACCCACTTCACACACATGCAGGTCTTGCCTTTTTCTAGAATTTTGAGTTCATTG
Source organism: Pinus taeda (assembly GCA_000404065.3). Classification (NCBI taxonomy): domain Eukaryota; kingdom Viridiplantae; phylum Streptophyta; class Pinopsida; order Pinales; family Pinaceae; genus Pinus; species Pinus taeda. The sequence continues at coordinate 11,871 of APFE031188308.1, forward strand.
TTTGCATGCATGATAATTCACTCTTTCTTACACTCATTTTCTCCATTCATTCAAAATTATACATGTTTTGAGTCGCCTGTTGGTAGGTCTGCGAAACCTTGACCCAGACCTCACCTTGCCCAGACAACATTGCACATTGCTAAGAGGGAAAGCTCTGCCTTCCTCCCAAAAAATGTGCAAATCTGGCCAGGCACTATCGTCCAGTCTTCCTTTATGCATTTCTGAGAGGCAGTGCTATGCTGGCCCATAAAATTGTGTAATGGAACCCCTAGGCTTGTAGGCCTTGATGGCTGAAAGTGTGCGTTGTGCAATCTCAGTCCTAATAAGTTAGCCTAGATTACACACTGCACAATTCCAATAGCCAGTCAACCTCCCAATAGTCAAGACTGTGGTTTGCACAAGTCTAGTAGTCAGTCTCCTAGCCTCCCGGTGAAAATTGTGAATCCCTGCAATTGGTCTCCCGGCCTCCCGGTGAAAATTGTGAATCAATTCCATCAGTCTCTCGAGTATTTTGCATGTCAATCTTCAAGTTTTCTTTGGTTTTCAACTGACATATTTCTTTCCATGAGTGTCACCATGTCTCTAGGTATTGTAGGTGTTCACCTGTCTCTTTACAGTGCACGTTCGATGGCCTCTAAGAGAGCAGGGTCAAAGGACATCATCGAAAGCAGAAATGGAGATGCAATTGAGCAAGTGTCTATGAGTTTACCGATTTACAAAGACACCAAGCTACTCAGAGACAAAGACATCAAGCTAAAATTTCAAGACATCAATGATACATTCTTAGGCACATTTGGGGAAGATTTGGAAGACCGCAAGGCCTATGTGAATATTCACAAGCCTGGCTTGTACCGAATTACTTGCAAGTATCCTCCATTTACATGCATAGACATGATACATTGGATCATCTCGCACACTGATCCCGAGATGATGGTGTTAAGCAGTGTCAGTGGGATAGAGCTTTCTACATTCAGGGTATAGGACTATCAATATATGTACCACTTGCCAGAGCTGGTGATCATAATGGAGACACCCTTCTACAAACCCAGCAGCAATGCAAACTCGAGGGATACCTTGAAGAGTTGGGTGAAGGAGCTAGCCATGTTCAGGACGACACCCAACCAGGTTTACAAGATGCAGATACTACGGAAGGCATATCAGTACATGGTGATCTTTTCATGCTGCTTGTATGGCCAAAAGAGCATGGAGACCTTGTTGTAGAGTTGGGTGATCGCATTGGACCAACTAGCCAGTGAAGGCAGACCATGCAACTACTCTGACATGTTGACTCACATGCTGAAGGAATAGGTAACAGAAGCCTGAAAGATTCCCAAAGGTCAGTAAGCAAAGATATACATGTTTGCATACATTTTGGATGTAATCTGTGCCCATGAACAGTTCCCAAGCTTGAGTTGGGCATGGACATCAACGGAAACCTCTGCGCATACTTACTGCAGATTGTTTTCTGAATGAAACTTCTACGGAGTCATCACATAGTTCTCATACCATTTTGTCACCTCGGTGTATAAGATTATATTTGAGTGGGATCCAAATTTCATGTCATAGGAAGAAATAGAGGCATTGATCGACCTAGCGGATTGGTATGCTTCACCTCTTGGCACCTTCATACAGATGTACATCGCGGATAAGCCTTTGCATGCTTTAGCAAAGTTTGACATGGACAAGCTCTTCATGCACGAAGTGGTGTACCACATCTTGACAGGACTGCCAGCTAGACTGCATCAAAAGAATAAGGCACCCTATCCTGCTCTTCCGTTGTGGATCTGGTTGTACGAGATACAAAATCTTAAGCATGATGATGTTGAGACCGATGAGTTCAAAAAATTTACTTTCGACACCAGGAGATTCAATCCGTATAACCCACACTACTTGGTTAAAGAATATTATTCAAGATTGTGGTTTCCATGAATCCACGGGGTGTGTCATTAGCCTGAGGAAGACCCATGGAGATACTTTCATAGCTTCTCCAGGCTCAATGAATCGGTCGCATAGCTATGGAATGGTTAGAAAAGTAGAGAGAAGTATCATCTTAGAGAGCATCATCATCCACACCAGCAGAGGGTAATGTACCTACGCATGACAAAGGTAAGAGAAAGGTTGTCAATAGTGCAAAGGTAGAACAAAGCTGCAAGTTCAAAGTAGACCCACTTGTATTGAAAGCAGTTTTGGAGATAGAGGCGAAGAGGTGACAATGTGACAGGAGGAATGTGCAAAGGCCGAGAGAGAAATAGAGGATGGAGGAAATAGTGAAGGAGTTACAAGAGTTGAAGCAGCGAATCTAGGAAGAACAAGAGATGCACATACAGGAGAAGGAAGTGCAACAAGGATAGACATAGCAGGAGGCGCATCATGCACATACTGATGAAATTGTGCCCATACATGTTGTATAATCATTCGAGAAGTTGGCACAAAGGAGATAGGGTGAGAAGTTGTAGGAGCAAGACTTTTCTCAAGATATTGAACAGATACTTGAGCATATGGATATGGATATGGAGTAGCGAGAGTCAGAACAAAATATTGACCTCATGCCTTATAACCAAGAGGTCAACCCACCGGCTTCACCATATCTGGAAGCAGAGCAAGTCCGGACCGATCAAAGAGATACTAAGATCCTTGAAGACAATTCAGAAGCAGAGATGCACAATATATCATTCGACGAGTCGTAGCATAGAGTTGTGCAATCATGCAGAGTGACTACTCTTGATGTCCATGCATCTCCTACGTAGTTTGAAGAATGAATTATCATATCTGACATGTGCAAGAATCCAACAACATTGACCGATGCTACTAGAGGATATGTCGAAGTGACCAGCTTGAGTGTTTGCTTCTTGACAGCAGAGAATGAGTGAATGGCTAAGGAGTTACAAATGACGAGGCAGGGAGGAGAATAGGTTACAACATCCTCCAAAGCAGATTTGAAGAGAGAAATACTGAATGAGGTATCATCCCTTGAGACAGTCATGCGAATGTTGTATTCCAAAATTTTCACCCTGCATAAGTCAGTTATCCATCTCAACAGTTGGCAACAACGTTTTGCTAGGAGAGCACGCATCTTGCTATATTTGCACACTACCGTCGACCTCATGGAAACATGGAAAATGAGATACAAGGGATCCCTATTACACTTTACCAAGTTAATGAAGCCCAAGGCAGTAGAGTTGAAGGTACGCATCTAGAGTTAGATCCGGAACTATGAGTAAATCTCGTAGCTCATCATTAGTTTGAAAGCTTCACATGCATGAGTGTTCAGAAGCATGGATGTTGTCGTGCACATTCATATGATCCCATCCATTGGGACACTCACTAAGGAAAAGACAAAAAATCAATTCTGAATGGAGCTGGACATGTACTTTGACGAGTTGATGCGCACAGCCACCAATGCAAACTTGGCGATCAGCGCAGACACTATGCATCAATATGTTGTTAGTCCTGCCGCACTCAAGACAATGATGCGCATGTTATTAAATGAGTTTGACAGAGGAACCAAATCATTGTACCTAGATACAATAGAGGCAAGATTTTGTTTGCAGAAAGATGTCACCATAGAGTACATGGACACCATCACGGACTACCAAGCTTAGCATCAGTTCACTACCGTCAACCATCGCGAGGATGTCGAAGAGTTGGTCTTGCCATAGTTTTCCAAGTCTAGTGATTTCTTGCATGGCTCACTCAAACCTATTTTGTCTCACATGAGTACATGTGCAGATTTTATGTAACATCTCTTAAAATGAAAGTCCAAGTGTCGATAGTTGAATGTAATAGTCATAGAGTAGTTGAAGAGTAATGAGGGTAGGTGAACAATCACAAAGGGGAATGTCAAGGGTCACTCTGCCCTTTTCTATTTATAGAACCTCATAATTCATTCTATAGGCTTTTGGGAGCCAAGCTTCCTATAGGGGTATCTTACAGAAAGCTTGGAGTGCATTGTAACGAGCCTTGACTTCTCCACAGTCGAGAGCTAGTACATATCTTTGGAGGACTGGGTGGCAATGACTGTAACATTATGTTATTGGGACTAGTGGTTGTTCATGGTTGTACTGTATGATTATAACTTTCACTTTTAATATAAAAGAGCCAACACGTTTCATGCATATCTTGTTGTTCTATCTTAGTTATCTTAGTTACTTTAATTATATATGTATCTGTTTGCTTATGCATGTATGTATGGAATTTTTTTGTATATGTCTGTATGATCTTACTGAGATGTGTTGTTAGTTTAACCATTAGTTTGGATCGTTCGCTGACCTGTTGTCCAATTTGTGATGCATCTTTGCTCGTGTGTTCCCTTCTTAGCTGCGTGCTTTCACAGGTTTCCAAGGGACGTACTCACCCCACTTTACGTGTGTTAGAACCTTTCTTGCTCCTTCCTTGACTTGTTGCACCAGTCACACCCTTGCTACCAACAAGGACATCCTACTTACCTTTGCATGCAACCGCGGTCGAGGCGATATCGTACAACCCACTGTTGGGACTCCTACACCAAATGGTCTGAGGTCTAGTTGGGACTTCTTATCGGGGAGATCCCTTGACATGTTGGTGGGTCCAGCAATGTCAACATGTATTTTATATGGAAAAATATTTTGTGAGATGAAGAAGGCAAATCAGGTGTACACATTGATGTTTCTATGTATATTTAGTGTAAAGTAAGTGTTCTACGATAGCAGCTCAACCCATCCATCTTGTAAAAGTGACCTAAACTTGACTAAAAATGTCAATATTGCATGCCAAGATTCTAATTTTCTATATAAATCCTCAGTTTATGTTTATAATTCTCAGGTCATGATTATATCCTTTTCAAGCCTAATGCATTCTCACCTTGATTTGTTGTAGGTATCTTCATCGCATCGCAATAACAAAATTGGGTGAGATCTTAGAAAAAATGGGAAGGAGTTAAGGGTACTATTAGAAATCAGTAGAGTTAGGCATGATACACGTGTTGTTGCAGATTTTACAAGGTAAAACCTCTTAGCACGGTCTAAAACTGTCACAATTTCGCTAAACTGAAATTCTTCAAAATTTGATTGTGGGATTATTAGAATCATTTTTTTTTTATAGTGGAAATGGATTTGACACTATCAAGAACTCTTGAAGCACCCAAAATACTAAATATTGATAGTTGAAACCCAAATTTCCAAAACTTACGGTTAAACTATGATTTCAACCCTAGGAGAAACAATATATTAAAACAATATTTTAACTAGAATGCTTATTTGAAAAATTGAAAAATAAGGGTTTGTGCACCTTTCTTAGCAAATAGAAGCCAACACAAACCCCTTCAAATCATTCTAGCAAATTTTTATAGGAATTTGACCTAACTTAATTGCATATGACCCGGATGTGGGTGTTAACATGCATTTAAGGTAAGCCATGCGCACGCCACGTGGAGAGGACAGCGGGCAGATGCATAGGCAGATGGTGAGGGAGTTCAAGTGGGTTGATATGAATGGCATTCAATGCTATTCAATTCAGTCGCTGTCCCAAGAACACTATGAAGGAATTAACAGGATGGCAGCCAGAACATTCGCCATTGTCCGTGTTTGGGTGCAGGATGAGAGATTGAGCTCTGAGGCGGAAGGAGGGGATGGTCAGGTAAGGAAAGAGGAAGGAGGCAAGGGCGGTAGCAGGCCTTACCTCACGGTTCATTTCTGCACAGCGTCGGCTCCTAGTTTATGGCACTCTCGGGATGTAGAGGTGGAGATTGGTCAAGGGATTCGTTCTGTAGCGGTGCAGCATTGCGGAAGCGACGCTTCCCCTGCGAACGAATCCGGATTTTTCAATTTAGAGGTGGTCAGCATAGCAATTGCAGCGTTATATAATCTTCAGGCGGAGACGGAGCATCCTTTGCATTCCATGGCTCCTTGTCTACGAGCTACACCTCGTTGTGGACGCAACTATGGGCAGAGGGGAGGTTCAGGAGGTAGGGGCAGCCAAAGCCCACAACGCATTTCGCCCCTTGCTTGTGCTTCGCCTCCCTCAACTAGATCGGAAGACTCGGGCCACTCTATCAGCAACATTGTGCAGTCGGCAAGATTCCAGTTCAGACGCAGGACTAACAAACCTCTCATTTCGGCTCTCGTTACGGTCATTTTCTCTGAAGAAGACGAGGAGGAGGGAAGCTTGAAGGAGGACACCGAGGAACAGACGCCTTCTCCCTCAGACAACTCCTCGCAGAGGAGGTGGATGGAAGATAGTTCTTACATTCCTTCATCTCAGAGCAAGCTAGATGAAGACAACACTTTCACTCACTCAGAGGAGCAGGCAGAGGTGCTACAGGAGATAGGAAGCATGAAGGACAAGAATAACATGGACATTGCTCAACAAAAAGCAGAGGCTCCACACGCGATGGATGTCACCAGGAAGGCTTCACCCCAGAAGCAAGCCATGGACAAGGAGCCTGATAACTCCTTTGCAAACATCCTTTACCTCAAACTGCCGCCGGGAATGAAGCCTGAAGATGTCTAGGACGGGGTGGAGGTCACCTGGGAGCGAGCTCCGGACAAGGAAACAGGGCAATGTTCAGAAAATTTCAAGTAGTCAGCTCTGTCTTGAGGGTAAGCTCTCTGGCTCTGTTCTGGTGGTAAAGTATCTTCTCTGTTTTGTTTATGCGTGTTCATGAATTGGCATTTTGGGACCGGCCACACCTGTTCGGCTACAATGGTGCAGCGTATTGAGGATGGTGACAATTCCAGTATAACAAGTATACAATTTTTGTATTTTTGACAATGACTTGCAGTTATGTAGGCTTCCAGGCCTGTAAGAACTCTTTTCTATGCTCTGAAGCTTATTCCTGCTAATAACATTTTGTACAATGTTCCTTACAATCAGCAGAACAGACATTTTTGTGAAAAGTTTTGACAGAGAGTTGCTCACTCACTCTCAGAGGTTAAATCCTCTTGTAAATATTTTTTCTGTTTCTTTAATATAAATAGTTTAGTCTTTGCCCAGAAGAAGAAGAGAAGAAAAAAAAAAACTTAATTGCATATGGCTTGGCTTCAACAATTCCAACAATGCACCTAGTGAGAAATGCATGCATCCATGGATAAATGTACATTGCTTTGCTTATAATATATGGAGTGGTGGATGCTACAATCCTGAATGGAGTGGTGGTTGTTACAATCCTAGATGAAGTGGTGGAATCCAGGTTACAATCCAACTAATCAAACATAAAACATAATATCCCTTATAAGGATACAATTCAATTAATAAAACATAATCCATCAATCCATTAGGTTACAATCGAGCTAATAAAACATAATAGCCCTAATAACAAATGCAGTTCCACTACAACTTAGTTATAGCTAATTAATTTAGCAATGTACATTACACTCCATTAAATGGAGTGGTGAGTGTTATAATCCAAGTTACAATCCATATTCCGTTATAGATAATTAATTTAACAATATATGGAGTGGCTTGGGTTACAATGCACATTACAATCCATTAGATGGAATGGAGGGTGTTACAATCCAAGTTACAATCCATATTGTCTAATTTTATTTGTATTTTTATTTTTTCTCACTAATTAGCATATGTGCCTACCAGGAACAACCAAATTTTAATTCATTTTACTTAAATGTTTTTTCAAGTGGACATACCTTGGAGGCCAAAATGATTACACACCACTTACCTAATGAATTGGAAAAAATCTTTAGAGAATGTGAAAACTTTTAACTTTTAATCACAATTTGACAATGACATGGTGATGAATAAGAGATACAATAAATATTTAATGACAATTTGAAATTCTTAGCCAATAAAACCTTGCCCTTATTCCTCCAAGTTGACATATATTCCTCCACATTTTAGCATGCAAATGTTTAAGAATGTAAACTAACATTTGTTTCATAGTGATATTTGAAACTAAATTTTTAATTTCATTTTCTCTAATCCAAATACATGGAGATAAATAAGAGGAACAGTAAATTTATAATCATGATTTGTTAAAAAAATAATTTAAACAAAGTTTAAACAGATGATTTATATATGCAAGGAAGTTATGAGTTTCAATTTCATTCATTGATAGAGTGGTAATGATGAGAATATACTGGCATCTTTCAATTTAGACCATCTGATCAGAAAAATTAATTAGCAAAAAGATTGAAGTGGCCAATTGCAATGGGGGCAATGCTTGTTGGCATAATTATTGAAATGTGTATGAGTGTGGAGAAAGTTTATTTCTCTGCACTCCTGGCCAATTCATTTTTCCTCAGTGCTTCTTGGTCAGCGACAATGCAAGGGTCACATAGCTCATCACATTGCAATGCGGGCCTTGAAAAGGATGTGAATCCTTTGCTTATTAAAGGAGTGATTATCATCTATCCCTCCTTTATTGGAGAGAGTCGATCCGCATGGGAACGCGAAATGTCCAACCCAATTCTGCCCCATCGACACAGTAGTTTGATTATATTGTACAAGCAACAATATTATTATAGACATTTTGGGGATCATGGCTAATTTGAATTTCAAAATACATGAAAAATAAAGCCATATCATTTCAAGATACACACTAAAAGACGGCAAATGCTAAATGTGCGACGATAGGAATTTTAATGCTCTCTGACATTGGGGTGTTTAACACCATATAACACCCCAGCGCGGTGATGAGAGAGAAAAAAACTGCGCGGGGGTGTTATATGGTGTTAAACACCCCCAATGTCAGAGAGCATTAAAATTCCTATCGTCGCACATTTAGCATTTGCCCTCAAAGACATTAAAAAAGAAAGTACAACCAGATCATTCATTGCGTAATTTTGCAGATATTAATTAATGAGCTCTAGCTGCAACAAAATAGTGTCACAATTGAACATACTTTCCATTGGCCAACACCAAATTAAGATTTAATTCCTATTAAAATATAATTTATACTCAATGTACCTGCAATTTAATGGAATGGATGTCTCGAATTGTAGTTGATCGATCCATTTCAAAGTGCTTATGACTACTGTTGAGAGTAGAACAAACGGGAAGAAGAAATATTGAGTTGATAATTAAAGAAAAGAAAAAATAATTTTTGGAGGGGAAAGGGAGGCCATTTTTGTATAGTAGTAGATCAGGAGATGATCAATTCTAAGGCAAAGGCCATCCTATATAAGAAGGTATTGACCGCACCTGGAGCAAGAACATCAAATGACCCTGGACATTTTAGACATTGGCATCATCTTTTCATTACATACATTATTCTTTAGCCCATCCACTCTAGGCTCATATTTTTTGGAGTAATGTTTACTAAGATTCATCCGCACCAACCAGAATTCACAGGGCATGCTGTGAGAATATCTCCCGTGTTCCATGAAAGAAAGGTACACACATGGAATAGTGAAAAAGAGTCGATACTTGCACCAATAAGTAAGAAATTCTATTATGTCGAATTCTATGTTTATTCACTACATTGTTTTATTTGAAATTTTCTACTCATAATGTTATGGCTAGTTTGATACAATTTCTAGATTTTGACTATCAAATTTAGTTAAAATCTTGAGTGTAAATTTCAACAGAAGGAACTTGAAATTTTCAGGTAACAAATTTGTGTTTTTCTTTCTTTCTAAATAACAAACCAGGGAGTGATTTTTCAAATAAAGCTCCAATAGTTTGAGCGTTTTATGTAATTGTATGATAATTAAAGCAAAAATTCCATATCATAATTTTGCAATCGCATTGAAATATCTAAGAAAAGAGGCAAGGCCATTAAAAATTTAATCATACTACCAACATCTTTAATTTGAGGTAAAAGTCATTCGTGTATGAGAAAGAAACCTATACATTGATTAAAATCCGAAGGCCAATTCAACGACGGCCTTAAAATAACATCTATCCATGACCTTTGTGAAAATCCATTCTCTCACCATCTTTATAATATACAAAACCATTTCAATTTCATTCTCGAGAGTGCAGAGTTCCATACAATGAGCTTCCCAACGCTTTGAGAAACGGTGGTAAGGAGTAGATTTTGATTTCTACATTATCAATATGTAGTGATGGATTGCAGAAACCCTACCTACACTTTGGCTTCCATGATTACAGTAAGGTCACACCTTAATATTATCAACGACCATGCATCAATTAATGAAAGCTTCACAATGGCTTCTCAATTGTCACTAAAAAGTAGAAATCTCATCAAAAGTAGCACAACAAGCCTCATGGCATGCATCCTAGTTATTATTAAATCCCCTAAGAAAACCAAATCTCAAATCATTGAGTATCTATTTTTTCACTATGCATGTGATTTCAATGTAGGTAATTAGATCGATGGATCATGTTTTGGACCTCAAAATGAAAGAGGATAAGTCATTCCTTGTATTTCCTACTGAAAAAATAGAAAAATGATCCTTCTTCCTCTCTAAATTCAATAAAAATTTCATGTTCACGGTGGAGACACTCCATTTCTTCAGTAAAGGAGTGGAAGAATTCACTCAGATAGTTGTCATCTCTCTCAGTAAATTCTTGGTTCCCTGTGACTACATGGCGAGGAGACTTGATCTCAATCCCTAAAAGGGTTAGCTCAAAATTGATTCTAACAGTGGAGGGGCACTTTTCGTTGTTGCCATGAGTGAACTAACATTGGATCAGTTATTAATGTTGTGCCCCAGATGATAATATGCTATGAAAAACTAAGAGAATCACCAAACCAAACCAACCACAAACACACTACACAGTTGAAAGAAATGTCATCATCCAAAGAAAACTCTAAAATACACATGGCTAATATCGAATTGTGCAGTAGTGTAAAGAATGGTGATTTCTCTTTGATGAGGCTCATCATTCGGTAAAATATATGGATCTTAATACACCTCCAAGCCTACTAAACTCAACTATTCTCATAATTATTTACATGTTTTAATTATATTTTGCTTAATGAGATGAGTAAAAGTAAGATGTCACGGCTAGTGGTCTAGTGTGCATTGGTTGTAGGTTTTTGGGAGAAAATTATGCCTAATTAAGGTGAAGACACTCAAATGAGACTGTTAGGGCCTAAATCTACCTTAGGCTGAGAAAGGTAGAATCTAGGGTAACATCAAACCACGCTTAACCTGGTAGCTAGCCTTACCACGTCAAGAGAGGGCTCTCTCCTTGTCAATCTCAGTAAAATATAGCAAATGAAGCTTGAGATGACTGATGTAAAGACTAATTTTAGGTTAGGTATATGCTCAAAGAAGTTTGATTGAATTTGATGATGGTTTGTTGGCTCAAATGTGAAAGGCATATTTGGGTCCGGGGAATGGAATTAGTTTTGCAGAGATTTCTATGGGGCGAGGTAGGAAAATGCTTTAGTACTTTAAATTGGATGAAATGGAGATTCTGAATACCGGTGAGGAGTTGGAGAGGGCATGAGAGTCTCAGGGATCCTCTTCAAATAGTAGAAAACATAAATAACTAAACAAACCCTAGGTAGACCACTGCAACTTCAATGATTTCTACCTTTATCCTTGATTCATTTAGTTCATCTGAAAATGAGAGAGAATGGCATACATAAACAGATGTTAAACTTGAAATACAAAAGAAGAAACAATACCAAATCAACTTGCCAAAAGAATCCCACAAAATACTGCAAACCCTGGTCTATTCCTTTGCCAAACTGCAGAGATGAATGTATAATGTTGCTCAAATCTTTCACAAAAGTCCAACCTTTACCAATGACTAAAAAAACTACTAGATATAGGCAACAAACAACTCATGCTAGGCTTTAAGGGTTGAATTCATGATTTTAGGAGCTGTTTCAACAAGATCTAAACTAAGAACTAAAAATTCGGCAATGGAACAACTTGCCTCTAAAACCTAGGAAACTGATTCATTCAGTTTCAAACTACCTTTTCATGATGTATCTACCTCCATGAGTGAAATTTTAGCATATTTACATCAAAGTCCATCAAGTTACATCAAATTAAATCATGATTTTAACTATGAGAGAGAGAAAAGTCAAACTGAGAAAAAACAAGGTGAAAAACAGAGTTTTTTGGGCAAAAAAGTCAATTTTCCATCCTGTGCGCCGCGCGAGTGTTCTTGTGCATAGCACCTTTTTGCAGCTGATTTTGGAGGCCTTCCCGTGCACCAAATTTGTTCCACATGGGCTTGTTGGAAAAGTCTGTCTCTCTACTTTCCAGAACATGTGGAATTTCTAAATTTGGTGTCCATTTGCCCCTCCAAAAGTGAGTTCTCCCAACATTGCTTCCTGTGTCGCTAAAAAGGGGCAGAAAGGGCATTTTTGAGGTGTTTTTGACCCTTTTGGAAGCTCAAAACTTGACAAAATTTCTTTTCCATTTGTGGGAATTCATAGTTTTGCATGAGGAATCCAAAAATGCTGAGTTTTCCTTCAAAGGAGGTCCCTAGCAAAAGCGCGCACCAGGTGGCATGGCACACCATGCAGAAAAACCTATGTTTTGCTCCAAAAATTAAAAATTGACAAAAAGTGTGCCAAATTTCTTGAAATTTGGGCTGAGTGAACTGCATCAAGTATTATGTTTAGCCAAGGAAGCCTCAGCCAAGATCTTGAGCTTATCTTTCTCTTTCTTCCTCCTCAAAGTTTTCCTCAAATTGGCCTTTAAAGTCCTAATTCTTGCTTTGCAACTTTTGTTTCTTGCCAAATAATGAAAATCCATGTGCCACAACATGTCCTTCTCCTTGCTAGCCTTGTCCAGCAGCCTCTCCAAGTGCATGTTCATCTTCTCCAACCAAGACTCCTTGTCATTTTCTATCTCTTGTTCAATGGAAGTCAAAGTGACATGGTCCTCTTCATCATTTTGCTTCTTCAATTTCAACATTTCTAGCTCCATTAGGCTTTGCTTATCCTCCAACTATTTGTTTTCTTTCTTGTTTGTCATCTATATCATCCTCGTGCATCTTCTCTTTGCCTTTGATTTGCTGCTTATCATAGTCATGTTCACTGTCTCTTTCCATTGTCTTCCCTTGGTTTTGAAAAATGTGATTATATATAAATGGTTTGTGGATAATAGTATGGCATAGAATGGAGGAATGGAATGGGTATAGTGTATGGGGAAGGAAGTATGGAAATGTATGTATGAAGAGGGTTTAGGGATGTGAGTAGGGTTTAGGGAGTGAGTAGGATAAGTGTGTAGGGTTTCAGGGAGAGTGTGTAGGGTTTGGTGATGTGAGTAGGGCTTGTAGGGTTTGGAGATAGTAGGAATTAGGTATTAGGGTTTAGAGATGCCAATTAGGGTTTGGGAGTAGTGGGATTAGGTATTAGGGTTTTTAGTTTTGGGGATAGGGGAATAGATGAATGTGAATGAAAAAGGGAAGGGGGAAATGAGATGAGTGAAATGTAGTGGAGGGGAATGTAACTGATGTAAGGGGAGCAAACGGAAACAATGAAAACTTTGAAACCCTAGATAGTTTCTTGAATGTGACTGTGCAACAAACTAGGGTTTTCCTTTTCACCTATTTATACACCATGAATGACGATCAAAACTTTTGCAATGGCACTATGGAATGCTTCACTTACTTTTTGAATGAAGATTGCACAAATTTGGAGATTGGAAAAATGGTTTGAGTGAAATTTGGGCTAAATAGGTAGGTGCACTGCACAACTACCTAGGTGCACCGCGCCCATTCAAATTATAGTGTAAAACCTACACCAGGTGCACCACGCTGAACAGGTGCATCGCGCGAGCTGATAAGTACGTAGCACTTTTTGCAGGACACTTTTGGAGGCCTTCCTGGTGTCCAAATTGGGCGCAGGATGGCTCGTTGGAAATCGTATTGAGTTTACTTTCCCAAACAACTTGAAATTTTTTATTTGGAGTTAATTTGCCCTATCAAAAGTCAAATCTCCCAAGACTGGTCAAAATGTGCAAAATGAGGTTTCCTAAAGGTAGACTGATGTTGCAGTCAACTTTTGAAGGTCTTCCTCAACTCCAAATTGAGCACATGATAGCTCATTAGAAAAACCTTTGTGTCTAGTTATCATTTGACTCATTAAGCATGTCACTTGGCCAACCAAGATAGGAGAAATCTTGATTTTCCCAAGGTCACTTCAGAGGTGCATCAATTCTCCTAAGGCAACAATAGTTTTGACATTTCTCTAAAACCATAACACCTATGTAAAAAGTGAAGAATATTTTTCTTTCTTGGCCTATTTAGGACAAAAACCTCTCTCATTGTTCCCAAATTCATTTTTTCTTGCTCAAAAACATCATAGGAGTAAAACCTATCCTGATGTGTGGAACAGGGGATTTGTCGAAATGAAGTGAAATGAAGGGGATAAGGGGTTTCTAAATTCTTGAGAAAAATTTTGGAATTGGGGAGGGATGTTAGGAAGCAGGGGAAAGTGGAATTTCAAATATTTAGTGAGGGAAAGGGGTCCAAAAGGACAAAACACAGGCCTAGCCTAGAAAATTGTCAAATTGTAGCAAGAAACTAGGGTTTGTGTGAAAATGAGGAATTTGAGGGATATCATTGATAGAAAGTGTTTAATAAGATACATTAAGGATATGGGAAGATGTATCAACATTAGGATACAAGTTTTGATAATGATTTGACCATCCAAGAGACATTACCTTCAAAACCCTAGGAGAGGGAAATGAACCTTATCTAGGCACAACTGAAGCATGAACAAGGTGTAAAATGACCCATTGGAACCTAACATGATGATGACAACCCTCTGAATGATGGTACACTCAGTTGAATGGTGACATGGACTGACATTTGGACAACTTTGAAAGGAGTGAAAACAAACCCTAGACCTATTACCTAGTGACCAAATTTTGCTTGAAGACTCACTGAAATGACAAAATTGACCTTGATACCTTAAAATCACTTTGTAAGAGCATGTTTGATCACTGGAGGAAGGTTTCAAATACTGACACTAACATTAGCTCCAATGGGGATGGTAGCTCCTTGGAGGTGCCAAGAACTGTAGATCTTTGGGAGAGCATACAAGTGCCTTCATCCATTGGGCAATGGAGTCAATAACTTCAAAACACCCAAAAACCAATTACTATGAAACTTTAACTCAAGACTCATAGCTGAACTGACTAATTCAAAACTAAAACAAGACTCTCAAAAGTTGAAACTAGACACTCAGCCGAAACTATCTTTAAACTAACTGAAACAAAAAATGACTCAAGACCTAAACACAACTGACAAACTGGAAAATATGCTCAAAATGGAGCTTATTCAATACAACCTACTCCAGTTGTTCCATTCATCACCTAATCAAGTGAAATGAAACAACCAATGCAACCAAGTAAACATTCTAGCTGCTGTTTGCATTCTCCACAAGTGCTTGCTTATGAACAACAAGAGAAAACTACTGAAAGGCAACTCCCATGACAACTTGTGAACAAATCCGTTGAATAATATGAATTTTCTCTCTGACTCCAAAAACATTGCATAAGGATCTCCAAATTCATGCACACTAGGTTGCTTCTCCTCATACCATGAATGCAAACTTTGATCTAAGCTGTGTGACGAGACTCCTGCTAAAAATGACAAAGAAACTAGCTGCCGGATCAAGTTTATATCAGTACACATTTCAAGCTCACATGTAGTCAATGGAGAAGGACTTTAACTGCAGACATCATCCAACACAACAGCTATTGGATTGTGAAAAACTTGAAAATACTATTGCAACCCATTTTCTATTGGTTCCAATGAGATTACATGATTTTCTACAGGCTACTCATTTGAAGACATACTATGAAAATTTTCCTTCAAAAACTGAAATGATTCAAAATAGAAAGGTATGGAATCATCTTGCATCATTTTATCATATAGCCCAGTTTCCAAGTCTTCATCTATAACTTCATAATCGATGGCATTCGGAGGCTACAACTCTAGATAAGAGAAGTCTTGAACAAGGTTTTCATTGCCCTCAAGATGGTCCAGATCAAGACTTGTTGACGATTGACTTCTAATTACATGAAAGTTGTCTCTAATGAACTGAAACGAAGAAAAACAAAAAGGCAAAGATCCTTCACTTACTTCAAAATTTTCTGCACCTTACTCCTCACTCCCATAGCTGATATGCAGCAACTAATCAATGTATTCGAGCTGCTGAAAGTGAACTTCTTCCTCCCACAAACTAGCTGTTGATTCGTCTGCAAGATTAGCTTCTATTTGGAGAACATAATTATCATCATACTAATCAAACTGAGGTAAATCGTCAATATAAAACACACCATCAAGCATACATGTCATATCAACATATCTCTCTTCTCTAAGATGATCTATAAAACAATCATTATTAGATCTATGACAACTAGGATAAGAAAGAAGATTTTTTGGATTAGCAACTTGTTCTTCTTCAATTAGCAAGACATGGTCTTGAACATCATACTCATTCCTTGTAGTGATATTCTACATCATCTCTTCCACTGCACTTACCAAAATGTCAAGCTTTACCTCTAAAGATGTCGATTCCTCTAGATCTATGTTCTTCATCTCTTCTTCCTTCAGCTTTGCCCTTTTGATCAACAAATGAGCCTCTACATCTACTGCACTATTTTTATCTCTTCAAGTGTTGCAAGGTTCCTTTCCCTCATTTGAAACTCCATTTCCGGATCAAAGGCACCTGGGTAGTGCAAGAGAGCAGATTCAGAAGGATTTCTTATATTAATTGGCATCGAAAAGTAAACTTGATTAAATCTGGCGTAAAATTGTTGTACTGTCTCCCCTGGCAGTCTTTTCAGCTGGTTAGACTCTTCTATAATCAAGAAAAGGTTCTATCTAACCACCCACCTGTCGAGGAAAACTTTGATGAACTCCTGTAAATTTGAGATGCTTGCATCAGGCAGGGCTTTGAACCAACTCTTGACTTTTCCTTGCAAAGAAAGATCAAAAAGCCTAATACTGACATCTTCTTTATCAACTTCAAAAAGGTTGAGAAAAGACTCAAAATTCAATACATGTCTCTCAACAGTGATGTTGTCACGTTCAGCATCAAATCTTGGTAGATATAGGTCATGCTTTTTAGGGAAAGCATGGAATATAGGAGGTAAAATTAGAGGCTTGTATCGATCTAGAATTTTACAAGGTGTAGGAGTATATACAAAAGCTACAGAATCAGTCTTGGTCTTTTTAGGTTCATCAGTTTGAAGACGGTCATCATAAGCTTCAGAAGAAAGGTCTTGGTCAAGCTCAAAGGCATGCAAATCTTTGGTATTCACAATCTTCAAAGGGAAGGAATCAAATGCAGGTCGAGGATATTTTCTCAAATACAATATACTTTTCAAAGCCTTCTTGACATTCTCGGGAAAAGAGAAGAAATAATTTATAACAAAGAACAAAATGTCTTGGATGAAATTCCAACTTGAATACCTGATCTTTCCATATTGTCCTTTCATGTTTCTGCTGGTCGGGTTCATCCTCCAGTGGAGTCCTTAGATCTGACATCGAAACTAATTCGGAGTCACCAGGTGAATGAATTCAGCCTTTCCAGTGTCTGATCATTGTCCACCATCAACAATCAGATCTAACTTGATACATATACTCAGGCAATTTGCAAGTTAGATGTTCAGTTTATAAACTAAACTGGAGATTGACTAAAGTAGCATTCATCTACTTATGCACTCGCAAAGCAAGTGCAATTCGAAGGCTACTTGGCTAACTTCAGGCTCCATCTATAGTTTATAAAGTAAAGAACACTAACAAACAAATAAAATTTTCGTCCCCAGTGGAGTCGCCACTATGTTAGGATCTAAATCTACCTTAGGTTGAGAAAGGTAGAATCTAGGGTAACATCAAACCACGCTTAACCTGGTAGCTAGCCCTACCAGGTCGGGAGAGGGACCTCTCCTTGTCAATCTCAGTAAAATATAGAAAATGAAGCTTGAGATGATTGATGTAAAGACTAATTTTAGGCTGGGTATATGCTCAGAGGAGTTTGATTGAATTTGATGATGGTTTGCTAGCTCAAATGTGAAAGGCAGATTTGGGTCCGGGGAATGGACTCAGTTTTGCAGAGGTTTCTATGGGGCGAGGTAGGAAAATTCTTTAGTACTTTAAATTGAATGAGATGGAGAGTCTTAAGACTAGTGAGGAGTTGGAGAGGGCATGAGAGTCTCAGGGATCCTCTTCAAACAGTAGAAAACATAAATAACTAAACAAACCCTAGGTAGACCACTGCAACTTCAATGATTTCTACCTTTATCCTTGATTCATTTAGTTCAAATGAAAAAGAGAGAGAATGGCATACGTAAACACATGTAAAACTTGAAATACATAAGAAGAAACAATACCAAATCAACTTGCCACAAGAATCCCACAAAATGCTGCAAACCCTGGTCTATTCCTTTGCCAAACTGCAAAGATGAATGTACAATGTTGCTCAAAGCTTTCACAAAAGTCCAACCTTTACCAATGACTGAAAAACTACTAGATATAGGAAAAAAACAACTCATGCTAGGCTTTAGAGGTCAAATTCATGAGTTTAGGAGTTGTTTAAACAATATCTAAACTAAGAACTAAAAAGTAGGCAGTGGAATAGCTTGCCTCTGAAACCTAGGAAACTGATTCATTCAGTTTCAAACTACCTTTTCATGATGTATCTACCTCCATGAGTGAAATTTTAGCATATTTACATCAAATTCCATCAAGTTACATCAAATTGCATCATGATTTTGACTATGAGAGAGAGAAAAGTCAAACTCAGAAAAAACTAGGCGAAAAACAGAGTTTTTTGGGCAAAAAAGTCAATTTTCCATCTTGTGCATTGCGCCACTGTCCCTGTGTGTAGTGCATTTTTGCAGCTGATTTTGGAGGCCTTCCCGTGCACTAAATTTGTTTCACATGGGCTTGTTGGAAAGGTCTATCTGTATAATTTCCAAAATAGGTGGAATTTCTAAATTTGGTGTCCATTTTAACCTCCAAACGTGAGTTCTTCCAACACTACTTCTTGTGTGGCCAAAAAGGGGCAGAAAGGGCATTTTTGAGGTGTTTTTGACCCTTTTGGAAGCTCAAAACTTGACAAAATTTCTTGGCCATTTGTGCGCATTCATATTTTTGCATGTGGAATCCAAAAATTCCGAGTTTTCCTTCAAAGGAGGTCCCTAGCAAAAGCGCGCACTAAGTGGCGCGGCGCACCAGGCAAAAAAACTTGTGTTTTGCTCCAAAAATTCAAAATTGATAAAAAGTGTGCGAAATTTCTTGAAATTTGGGCTAAGTGAACTGCATCAAGTACTATGTTGGGCCAAGGAAGCCTCAGCCAAGATCTTGAGCTTATCTTGCTCTTTCTTCCTCCTCAAAGTTTTCCTCAACTTGGCCTTTAAAGTCCTAATTCTTGCTTTGCAACTTTTGTTTCTTGCCAAATAATGAAAATCTATGTGTCGCAACATGTCCTTCTCCTTGTTAGCCTTGTCCAGCAACCTCTCCAAGTGCATGTTCATCTTCTCCAACCAAGACTCCTTTTCATTCTCTATCTCTTGTTTACTGGAAGTCAAAGTGACATGGTCCTCTTCGTCATTTTGCTTCTTCAGTTTCAACATTTCTAGCTCTATTAGGCTTTGCTTATTCTCCAACTGTTTGTTTTCTTTCTTGTTTGTCATCTATATCATCCTCTTGCATCTTCTCTTTGCCTTTGCTTTTCTTCTTATCATAGTCATATTCACTGTCTCATTCCGTTGTTTTCCCTTGGTTTTGAAAAATGTGATTATATATGAATGGTTTGTGGATAATATTATGGAATAGGCTGGAGGAATGGAATGGGCAGAGTGTATGGGGAAGGGAGTATGGAAATGTATGTATGAACAGGGTTTAGGGATGTGAGTAGGGTTTAGGGATGTGAGTAGGGTCTAGGGAGTGAGTAGGATAAGTGTGTAGGGTTTTAAGGATAAGTGTGTAGGGTTTGGTGATTTGAGTAGGGCTTGTAGGGTTTGGGGATAGTAGGAATTAGGTATTAGGGTTTAGATATTCCAATTAGGGTTTGGGAGTAGTGGGATTAGGTATTAGGGTTTTTAGTTTTGGGGATAGGGGAATAGATGAATGTGAATGAAAGAGGCAAGGGGGAAATGAGATGAGTGAAAGGTAATGAAGGGGAATGTAAGTTATGCAAGGGGAGCAAATAGCAACAATGACAACTTTGAAACCCGAGACAGTTTTTTGAATGTGATTGTGCAACAAACTAGGGTTTTCCTTTTCACCTATTTACACACCATGAATGATGATCAAAATTTTGCAATGGCACTATGGAATTCTTCACTTAAGCACAAATTTGGAGCTTGGAAAAATGATTTGAGTGAAATTTGGGCTAAGTAGGCAGGTGCACCACACCACTACCCAAGTGTGCTGCGCTCAATAGGTGCACCAAGCCCATTCAAATTGTAGTGTAAAATCTGCACCAGGTGCACCGTGCTCAATAGATGCGTAGCACTTTTTGCAAGACACTTTTGGAGGCCTTTTAGGTCTCTACATTGGGCATGGGATAGCTTTTTGGAAATCTTATTGAGTCTACTTTCGAAAACAACTTACGTTTTTCAATTTGGAGTTCATTTGCCCTGTCAAAAGGCAAATCTCCCAAGACTAGTCAAAATGTGCAAAATGAGGCTACCTAAAGGCAGAGTGTTGTTGAAGTTAACTTTTTAAGGTCTCCCTCAACTCCAAATTGAGCTCCTGATAGCTCATTGGAAAGCTCTTTGTGTCTAGTTATCATTTGACTCATAAATCAAGTCATTTCACCAACCAAGCTAGGAGAAATATTGAGTTTCCCAAGGTCACTTCAGAGGTGCATCAATTCTCCCGAGGCAATTGTATGTTTGACATTTCTCTAAAACCATGACACCTTTGTAAAAAGTGAAGGAATTTTTTCTTCCTTGGCCTATTGTGGAAAAAAAACTCTCTCATTTTTCCCAAATTCATCTTGTCTTGCTCAGAAACATCATTGGAGTAAAACCTATCCCGATGTGTGGAAGAGGGGATTTGTCGAAATGAAGTGAAATGAAGGGGATAAGGGGCTTATAAATTCTTGAGAAAATTTTGGAAAGTAGGGAGGGATGTTAGGAAGCAGGGAAAAGTGGAATTTCAAAGATTTAGTGAGGGGAAGGGATCCAAAAGGACAAAACACAGGCCTAGCCTAGAAAATTGTCAAATTGTAGCAAGAAACTAGGGTTTGTATGGAAATGAGGAAATTGAGGGATATCACTGATGGGAAGTGTTTAATAAGGTACATTAAGAATAGGGGAAGGTGTATGAACATCAGGATACAATTTTTGCTGATGATTTTACCATCCAAGAGACATCACCTTCAAAACCCTAGGAGAGGGAAATGAACCTTACCTAGGCACAACTGAAGCATGAACAAGGTGTAAAATGACCCATTTGAACCTGACATGATGATGAAAACCCTTTGAATGATGGTACACTTAGCTGAATGGTGACATCGACTAACATTTGGAAAACTTTGAAAGGAGTGAAAACAAACCCTAGACCTAATACCTAGTGACCAAATTTTTCTTGAAGACTCACTAAAATGACAAAATGTGACCTTGACACCTTAAAATAACGTTGTAAGAGCATGTTTAATCACTGGAGGAAGGTTTCAAAGACTGACACTAACAGAGACAAGAAGGAGAGATTATAAGAGATGGATCTCCCTCATTAAATACTCACTCACTCGAAGATCCCTCAATCACATCACACCATCTCGAAGTTGTAAGCAGCCGAGTCATGAGGATCATTGGCAGCCAAGCCAATGATAGTTAAGAACCAGTTAATCTCAATATTGGGAGCTGAGCCTCCATCTATTTAAGGAATTTCTTGGAAAATTCAGTTGTATAAATAAAGAGGCCTAGAGCCTCATTAGGATTCGGATTTTTTCTACAAAATAGCTGAGCAGATTTCGAGTTAAAGGATTGTGACCAAACATTACTATGTATTTTTTGATATGTTAATGAAAATGAGCATTTTCTTGATCCAACACTAAGTTGACTCAGAGGGATAAATGTCTTGGGTTAGGGCCCGATGTTAGCAGTAGAGGTTCCTCTTACTGTACTTATATGCTTAGGTTATTTCATAGATTACTTGTTAAATTGAAATTGGTATTATTACATTGCACGTATTGGTAAATTTGATTAGTTTTCTTTCATTTGTGCCTAGCTCTAACAGTAGCATTAGAGAGACAAGAAAATATTCAAGAAAGGTTGATAACAGGTGGATCTTACCTCATTCCTCCCTTAAGGACCATGTTTTGAGGAAAAACTCCCATTCAGCCCCAAAAAGACAGAATTATGGTTTCTTATGAAATTTAGTGTTTTTCTGCTAAGTAGGTCATCATCTTTAGTTTTAGAAGATATATTACAGTTGCCATTCCTAATACCTTAAGTTTTGTATTAGATTTCATGTTGCTTTCATAATAGGTTTCAAGCATTTCCATGCATGAACTTGCCACATAAATTATGCAAATTATGTTTCCTTATATTGTTGTAAACCCTTCTTGTTTTGAAACGATTTATGGATAAATGGCAACAATGATGTGTATGTTGCAGGAGTTTCAATATTGCAGGAAGACCTCATATCATCGGCCTCAGCCAAACCATACCCACCCATGATTGCCAAATACCACTAATTTCTCAATCTGAGTTATCATTTCACAAGGACAACGTGCCATGCTTGTTGAGAAAATTCAACCATCATAGAGCTTCGGTTTGAGTTCTAAGTGAGTGCCAGCCACTTCCTGTCCTTATTCCTTCCATCACTCACCTTCCCTAAGCTACATACCACTATCCAAATCACTCATTTTTCTTTTTTCTTGTTCCTGTAGGAAAATGGGGGATCATGTAGGTGAACTAGGACATCCTATAGAAATCCTATCAGAAAAACTCTATTGGCTTGTTTTGAGGCCGATTTGTGAAAAATGCATCATGAAAGCTAAGAGAAGACCCATAATTTCCTCCTACTACATTTGACCCATCACGCTAAACTCCCTCCACACCTAACCCACCTACCATGAAACCAAGAAGGATTAGCATTCATGTTTTCACAAAAAGACAAAAAGAAAAAGGTTGTTATGCTTATTCATTTGCACAACAGTTAAGTCCTTGTTTAGATCAAATTTCTGCTTAGGTTAGTTAGGATTTCGCATGTGTTAAATTAGAATTCATTTGAAGTAAGGTATCTTAACAAATAGCTAGATGAGTTGTGTGTTTTAGGCATATATTTCAGTCTTTCATTACTGCAATAGGTAGCATTTCAATCCTTTCAATTAGGGTAAAATTCTCCTTTCTCAATTGGTAATCAAACTTCTTCTAAATCAATAGAAGGTTGGTTTGAGAAACCATAGTGGTCTATCACCCCAGCTCAGTAGTGACAAAGGGTGGACCCATTACATCTATTTGTGTATACAACACTGTCACCTCCAAGTTTGTACGAATATTGGGTTGATGAAGCAAAGTTGGTAGCCCCAAGAGTTGCAATATTCTTGCTACAACACTGGTTCTCATCACCCTTTGACACCATTGTCAGGGAGGTGTCTGAGTAGATGTAATTTATGCTTTATTTATTCCATTACTTATCTCTTTCGTTTTGCTATTAGTTTCTTTTTTGCAAAGTAGCTATAAGTTGGTTTGCTTTCCTTTCCATTCTACAAGTGATTTCATTAGTAGTTAGTTTCAATTCATTTTGTCTTTTAAATTCTACAATTAGTCTTAAAGCTTGAAAAAGAAAACAAAAACACTTATTTCATGCCTTGTAGGAATAGGGATAACTTAGGAAAAGTTCTACCAAATACTCCCACCATTTCAAACGACCAACCTTCCCTCTTCTTCTTTGGTTGTGAATTATAGGACCCCTTAGGTGAACAACCAAAGATTTTTGAAGAGCCTACAAGGGAAGAAGAAGAACCCATTCCAACTGACATAATGGCTAAAAATAGAAATGAAAGGGAAGATAGAGAAATAATTGAGGGTGCTTTTCCCATCAGAGAAACCAATGGGGATGCCAAGATGAAAAACATAAGCCCCTCTACTCTTCCTAACTTTTATGGCCTAACCTCAGAAGATCTAGGTACTTTCTTGTTTGAATTTGTTGTCATATGCACAACTTATGATTACACCACTGATGATCAAAAGTTGAAATTATTCCCATCCACTCTCAAGGATGTAGCTTTATGCTAGTTCATGAGTTTACCTGGGATAGTATTACCACTTGGGCACAGATGCAACAAGCTTTGAACAACAAGTATAGGGACTACTGCAAGTCCAAAGAAACCAAAGAGGAAATTTTTAGAATGACCTTGGGGCATGATGAGTCCTTAGAGGATTATGAGGAAATATTTCAGCTCAGCTATAAAAGGGCCAAGTTCTCACTCGATCTTGAGTCACTTAAGCTAGTCCTACTCAGGGGGATCAGGGAAGATCTCTTGGATACCCTAAACCTACTATCAAGAGGGGACATCTACCAGCTACCCTATGAGGATATCAAGATTGTTTTTTAAGATCCATTCTAGGGTAGCTAGAAAAAGGGGTAGGGTTAGTAAAACAATGGCCAACTCATCCTCTTCCAACACATCTATAAAAAGTGAAATTGGAAACATGTTGGAAGATTTTAAGAGTGAAATGTTGAAGATCCTTTCCCTGTAGATGGACATTATGGAAATCAAGAGGAGGCGAGAGGAAGCAGAGAGAGCATTAGCCATATTCTTCCCTAGATATGCAAGGAGGAACCCTAGGAATGAATGTCTATTAAACCTTATCGAAATTTACTCGGCCTGTGAAGAAAACTACACCACAGACAAGTGACCTTCTCTACCTAGACTAAAAGTTGTGTATCATGGAACTGAAGGGGTGACTGAACAACTCTACTACATAAATCAAAGGAGGTCTCATGGGCCTCGACCATACCAATAGGGCATGCAAGGGTCATCCTATGCATATTACAACCCTAACCAAAACACATCCATTCCCTCTTGGGACCCCCTACTCATCCCTCCTGGTCTACACCTTCTCCATGGTCTTTTGCACCTCAGTACCATTCCCATTCGACCATCCATCCATTTCAGCCATATACTCCTCCATAACCTCAGTGGAATGCACCACCCCAGGGGTGGAGGCCCCCATACAATAGTTCTCCAGCTTTATTGCCTTCACCTCCATCTCAACCATAACTTTTACACCCTGTTCCACCTAAACAACCTCAGATGCCTGCCCAACCAAACCCAAACCTGAACAACAGACAGGCACATTAGGTCTATAGTGGAGAGACATCCTACCCTTCTTATGTTGTGGAAATTTAGTAAATCAACCTTAGTTTTGGGAGAGTGCTCTCGAATAACCAACCTCCACCTCAACCTAGGGAGAGTGAGGAGGAAAGAGATGGAAGTATGCCTAGAGTGAATCCACCACCCTTTCCTGAAATATTAACTCATCCAGTCCATCGTACCCCAAAAGAGAATGAACTTATGGGTGAATTGAAAAATCTATGTATCAAAATCTCACTTCTCCAAGCTATTAAGGATGTACCTATTTACAATAAATTCATTAAAGAGAAGTGTTTCAAACATCCAGGGAGGTGAGAAAGATACACCCCTACCATTAATGTCATTGGACAACTATCTAACTTAATGTTGGGGCAAGTAATTTTCCCAAAGTATTTAGACCCTGGGAGCCCTGTAGTAGATGTACACATCAATGGCACCATTGTCCCTCATACCTTGATTTATCTTGGGGCTTCCATTAATGTAATGAATAAGGACACCATGCTCAAATTGAATCTCCAAGGTTCATTAAGAAAGACCATGATAGTCCTGCAATTTGCAGATCGATACACAGTAGCCCTTAAGCAAATTGTTGAGGATGTGATGGTCTCCATTGACTCTTGCAAGTACCCTGCAGACTTCTTAGTTCTCTAGCCTAAGAACAAATTTAATGGTTACCCTCTCATACTTGGGAGGCCTTGGTTAGCCATTGTCGATGCCTACATAAGCAGCAGGGTTGGAAACATGACTATCAAAAATGGGCATCTATCTAAGAATTTGGTCATGTGCTCTCCTACTGAGCTA
The DNA here is from genome assembly GCA_000404065.3 of Pinus taeda. NCBI lineage: Eukaryota > Viridiplantae > Streptophyta > Pinopsida > Pinales > Pinaceae > Pinus > Pinus taeda. The sequence continues at coordinate 37,831 of APFE031188308.1, forward strand.
TCTTTAGAACATGACTTACCTTTATGGTTAGAAGAGGAGGAAAAAGATGAAGTCTACTCCTGCCAACTCTATACCCTAGAAACTGCCATAGGAGGAGGACAACCTGATGAAGGTGATTTGATTGAACACATCCTCCAAAATCCAACTCCCAACACCATGTCTCTGGAGGAGGTAGTGAAGGAAACTAAGAAAAACTATATGATTGATCTATTCTTAGCTTAATCAAACCCTACTCGTGTCAAGATAATAGAATTCGGCCCTGAAAGAACATTGAAAATCAACCCCTTTCTCTCTGTGCACCAAGAAGAAGAGTTATGTAATATGCTAAGAGAGCATTTGGATTCCTTTGCTTTGAATTACAAATAAATCAAGGGAGTACACCCCTCAATGTGCACTCACCACATTTACATCAAATAAGGTTGCAAACCAATCCAACAGCCCCAAAGGAGAATGAATCTAGCTCTCAAGGATATAATCAAAGAAGAGTTGCAAAAGCTGTTGGATGTAGGATTCATTTACCCTATCTCAAATAGTGAGTGGGTGTCTCCTTTGGTGCTGGTTCCAAAGAAAAATGGAAAGTGGAGGATTTGTGATGATTACAGAGAGTTAAACATAGCAACAAAGGAGGACCATTTTCCTCTACCTTTCATTGACCAAGTGTTAGATGGCCTAGCACGAAAAGAGTTTTTCTCTTTCTTAGATGGGTTTAGCAGGTACAATCAAATCCAAATTAGCTCAGAAGACCAGGAAAAAACCACCTTCACTTGTCCTTGGGGTACTTTTGCTTACAGGGTCCTTCCTTTTGGTCTATATAATGCCCCTGCCGCTTTCTAGAGGGCAGTTCTAAGTATCTTTGTAGAGCTAGTCCATGATGCAGTAGAAATTTATATGGATGACTTCACACCCTATGGGTGTGATTTTTAGGAGGGTCTCTCTAACCTGGGTAAGTTGTTGAATAAATGAATTGAAATTAACTTATCCCTTAGTCCTAAAAAATGTGAGTTATTGATGATTGCAGGGACTGTTCTAGGTTACTCAATATCCTAGGAAGGACTGTAGGTAGACCCAAATAAGATAGCCATCATCAAAAGGGTCCCAACTCCATAAAAACATAAGGATTTCAAAAGCTTTTTAGGATTAGCCAAATACTATATGATCTGGATTTAAATAGGAATGCAACAAATCAAACATATAACCATACATATAGATATGTAGCAGAAATAATACTTCATTTCATTACTATAAAATACTAAAATATATTTACAAACAAAAATGGAAATAAACTAGTTACAGCGATGGTAGCTTATCTCTGAGAAGATATGTGGTGGCTACATGCCTCTGAACTATGCTACAATGAGGCTCAAAGGCCTACTTATTGTTGAGAAACAATAGAAAAACCTAAGCATCCAAAAACCTAACCCTAGAAGATGAAATATGAAACTGTGGGCCCCATTTGGGTAAATTGGTACATCAACTTCTCGGGGTCGTAACTTTGGCATACAATCTTTGTTTGACACACACAATATCTCGTTAGAAATATCTATATGATGTTGCTCCCAGGTTTCCCAAAAAACATCGTTTAGGGCCTCAAAACGGCTCCAAAAATACGAGCCCTGAAAAACTGCTAAAAATAGTAACCTGTGCTTCAATTAAGGAAACTGAAAAGTTGAAAGAAACAATGGTGGGGGTCCAAGTGGACTTGGCGGGTGGCCACAAATATCCACCTGGATCATTCCTCCTCCTTAGGAAGCAATGGTCCCCATTGCATTAAGTTCCTCCATGAGATGAGGAAACTTTTGTTGAACTTGGTCCCTGGTGAGCCACTTGCCCTGGTGAAGGAGTTGGCATGCTTTGACAAATTGATACAGTTGGATATTCTGCTAGCAAATGTGCTTGATCTGTGTGTCCATGATCCAATCAGATTCATCTTGTTCCATGCAATTTGGATTTAACTTTGTGGGTGTGAGTTGTTCTGCAATGTCGGATGTGACTAGTAATGGTGGAAATTATGGCCGAAGGTGGTCCACATCGAACACTAGGTGCAAGCCAAGGAATGGGGTAATGGTGAGCTCAAATAGATTATCTCCCACAACCTTGGTAATGGTGTAAGGACCATATCAGAGTGGTTTGAGTTTCTGATAGGCTCTGGTAAGGCATTCCTTTTGCAAATGCAACCAGACTTTGTTGCCCACTTGAAACTTGTGTGGCACCTGATGTTGATCATGTCGCTGCTTGTACTTGGGATTTGATTTCTCCATAATGTTATGGACCTACTGGTGAATATGTTGGATGTGCTCAATGAAGTTGTTTGCCTTATCTACTTCAGACTGGACATGAGCTGAATCTGAGTGACTAACTGCAAATGACACGGCCACATCAATGGGACATAGTGGCTGGAATCCCAAGCCCGCCTGAAAATGGTTGTGGCCAATCGAGTTATGGAGAACCTAGTTGTAGCTGTGTTGAACATAGGGGAGGCTCCCATCCCATGTGCATGGATGCTTTGAGTTGTACATGCACATAATATATATGACCATCTTGTTGACAACCTCTTTCTGGCCATCAATTTGAGGATGGAAGGCTATGGACTTAGTGAGTTTGGTTTCCAACATCGACCAAAGACTAGACCAAAATATATTGAGAAATTTTTTGTCCCAATCTGAGATGATAGACTATGGGATCCCAAAGTGTACCCACTCTCATTCAAAGAAGATTTTAGCAGTGGCTTCTGATGTGATATTCTTCTTGCAGGTATCCATAATGGCCATCTTTGAGAACCTGTCGACGACCACAAAAACGCAGTCGTTTCCATGCTTAGTAGAAGGAAGGCCTGACATGTAATCCATGGAGATGGATTCCCAAGATTGACTAGGGGTAGGCAGCGAGGTATAGAGGCCTTGCTTCTTGATGGCCGGTTTGGAAATGGCACAGGCAGTGCATGATTTGATGTACTTCATGACATCCTGTTGAAGATTTGGCCAATATAAATACTTCTGCAATATTGCCACCATTTTCTCGACCCCAAAATTCCCAGCAGACTGACTATAGTGTGCTTACCAAATCATCTTGGCACGCTCACTTGAAGGAACACAAAGGTGACCGGGGTGGCATAACAGGGCATCCTAGAGGTAAAAATCTGGAACATGTTGACCCTCCAAGAGTTTCTGGTATGTGTGGTCGTATTCTGGGTCACTTTGTAGAGAAGTGGCCAATCAGAAGTCTCGTGCCCACAAGAGTTGAGCACGATGGTTAACGCCATGATCAGCGGTCAACTGAGGCAACCTGAAACATTATTGGTGTTTCCCTTCATATACCTGATATTCAAATGGAACTATTGCAAGTATGTGGACCACTTCTGATGGAAATCATTCTACAATTTCCCTTGGGTCTGTATGAACTGCAAGGGTCAGTGGTCTATGCAGATGACTGTTTCCTTCCCCAAAATGTAACGCTTTTATTGTCTGCAAGCCTGCATAATGGAATACATCTCTTTGTCATAAGTGGGATACTTTCGGACTGTGTCTAAAAGTGTCTCACTACGATATGCCACTGGATGCCCATGTTGAGTAAGGAATACCCCAATAGCATAGTCAAAGGCATCTGTCTCAACCTCAAATGGTTGTCGCAAGTCTGGCAATGCAAGCATTGGTGCTGAGAAGATGCGGTCTTTCAACTTTGTGAATGCCTTTAGTTGAGATTCAGACCAAAAGAATTTTTCTTTCACTCCTCCCTTGGTGACTTGACTCAAGGGCCAAGTGATATGAGAAAATCCCAACATGAACCTGTGGTAGAAGTTGGCAAGACATAGAAAGATGCGGAGCTCTATCAGAGTGATTGGAGATGGCCAATCCTGAATGACTTGGATCTTGGTTGGATCCACATGCACCCCCCATTCATCAATAATGTATCCCAAATACTGAACCTAGGTCATGCCAAGAGTGAATTTCTTCAAATTGGCACATAACTTGTGTTGTCGCAGTGTTTGGAGAACCTGTCGAATGTGGTGGAGGTGCTCTTCCCAACTCTAGCTAAAGATCACGATGTCATCCAAGTATACCACTACAAATGACTTGGTGAATGGCTGCAATATGTCATCCATTAGCCTCATGAAGGTTGTAGGATCATTCATCAATCCAAAAGGCATAACCAACCATTCGAAAAGGCCCTCCTTGGCTTTGAAAGCAATCTTCCACACATCGGAGGATTTGATTGGTACCTGGTGATATCCTGACTTCAAATCAATCTTGCTGAAATATTTTTCCCCATTTAGTTGATCTAGGAGATCATCAATCTATGGGATCAGGTACCTATTGCAGACATTGATCTTGTTCAGCATCCGATAGTCAATACAAAATCTCCAACTCCCATCCTTCTTCTGTACCAACACGATCGAGCTCCTGTAGGGCTATGAACTCAGATGGATGTGACCTTTCTACAACAGCTCCTGAATCTGCCTCTTGATTTCATCATTCTCTACAACAGAGTGCCGATAGATTGGTCCATTGGGTAGTGACACACCTGGGGTCAGATCGATGGAGTGCTTGACCTGACAGTGTAGAGGAACCCCTGCGAGGGAGGTGAAGATGTCCTCGTACTCCTCCATGACCTTGTCCATCTGTAGTTGTCATGCAGAGGGGCCCTTTCTGGAGGTCATGACCACTGTCTTATTCTTTCAGTGAGGTCATATCATCTAGAAAACAAATTTCCCAATTTTGGAAATGAGCTTACTCCATTGTTTTGCAGTAACCAAAGAGATGGCGGTACGCAATGCTACCTCTGGTATCCTGTACAACTTATTTTCCAAAGTAACAATAACAACACGGGGCCTTGATTCATACACAACATGTCTCTTCCACAACTATGGTTGTCATAATAATACATCACAAACATCAAGGGGAGAAATGTCACACAATACCTCATCTGTGAAGGGCTTAATGTTGTATGGAAGCTGACACTGTTGGCTCACGCAAAGATCATGTCCTTGGTGAAGCCACTCGATGGTGTACAGTTGTGGATGTGTTGTGGTCGATAAGCCTAGATGCTTCATGACCTCTATCAAAATGAGGTTCTTTTGGCTCGTGCAGTCAACAATGAACTGTAGTGGGGAGCCCTTTACCAACAATTGGGAGTGGAAGAGATGCTCCTCCTCTGGATCTTCGAGTTCCTCCTTCTGGATCTTTGTGGTGGCAACGGTGTTGTTGCGCTCCACATCGAATATCTACTTCCCTTTGTCATTCCCCTTGTTGGGATCTGACTAAGAGTCAGAACATGCACCTGATTCTGAAACCTTTAGCTTAGCCACCAGTGACTGCTTGGCTCGACGCTCACTTGTGTTGTGAGTGGAGCTCTTATGGAACTCACACGACTTTCTCATGTCCTTTTTTGGCTTCGCAGCGCTGTTCTTTGCTTGCATCTTTGGCAGGTTTTCTTGGCCACCCTGCCTTGGCTTTGTCCTTTGTTCTACAGTTTGGGGGTACCTTTCCCTTGCTTTCGATTCGCAGATCCAAAGTCTCTCTTCTTTTGTTTAAACTTTTGCTCGATCTTGATAGCATATTGGTATGTCGTGCCAAGCGAGGAGATGTTCAGGAATTCTATTTCTTCCTCGATGTACCTATGCAGGCAACCGTGGTATTTGAGTACCAAATGCTACTCTAAATCCTTGATACCCAACTTTGTGCAAAGGGTATGGAAAATATTGGTAAACTTCGGCACATCTTGGTCCCTTCCCTACCACAACATGGTCCACTTTATATATTGATCCTCATAGCTTCTGATAGGGTAGTATTGCTCCTTGATGGCAGTCTGGAATGAATTCTAAGTGGGTGCGGCTGAAAATAATGAGGTCATACTTTCATCCTTCTTCTTGCAATAGATTTCCCACCATTCCTTAATGTGGGGGCCAGCTTTGAGAAGAGTGAAAGTAATATTTCCCAGCCGGAAAAATCATGAATAGAAAAATACCCTTCTAGCAGATTCAACCATTTATCTATGGCATCTGCATCTATCTGACCCTTAAATATGGGAATGTCAAATTTAACTTGTACCTTAAAGGGTGTGGCACTTCCAGAGTAGCTGTTGGAAGTAGATGTGTCACCCCTGGGTAGCCCCTGAAGGATCTAGGTAAAGTTGTCCATCATCGCATTCCTTTGTCGCTCGAGGGCCTCTTCGAGCAAGATTTTGATAGGATCTCTTGCCCCCTCGTCTTTCTTTTCATCCACCATGGGAGGCTGTCGGGATTTACGAGGCTGGTCTTGCAAAGGTTTGACCAGTTCAAGCCCTAACTCCTTACATCCCAACCTCACTGGGGACATGCAAAGAAATACATAGAAACAGCAGACCACTCTGATACCACTGATCCATATTTAAAAAATAATGCAACAAATTACAAATATAACCATACATATAGATATTTAGCAGAAATAATACTTCATTTCATTACTGTAAAATATTGAAATATGCTTACAAACATAAATGGAAATAAACTAGCTAGGGCGATGGTAGCTTATCTCTGAGAAGAGATGTGGTGCCTACATGCCTTTGAACTGTGTTACAATGAGGCTTGAAGGCCTATTTATTGTTGAGAAACAATGGAAAACCCTAAACATCCAACAACCTAACCCTAGAAGATGAAACACCAAATTGTGGGCCTCATTTGGGTAAATTGGTACATCAACTTCCCAGGGTCATAACTTTGGCATACAATCTCCATTTGACACACACAATATCTCGTTAGAAATATCTATCCGAGAACTATAACTTTAGGAAGAGAAACATTGCTCCAAGGACCCATGTTGCTCCCATTTTTCTCAAAAAACATCATTTAGGGCCTCAAAATGACTTGAGAAGTTTAGGACCAGAAAAACTGATAAACATAGTAAATTGTGCTACAATTAAGGAAACTGAAAAGCCGAAAGAAACAATGGTGGGGGTCCAAGTGGACTTGGCAGGTGGCCACCAATATCCACCTGGATCACTATAGGATATTTATAAAAGATTTCAGCAAGTTAGCTTCTCCTTTATTTGGCTTATTAGCCAAAGACTCTAAATTTTATGGTCAGAAAGCAGTCAAGAAGCCTTCAACACCCAGAAGGACAATTTGACTATTGCACCTATTCTCCAAGGCCCAAATTGGGATCTTCCTTTTCATATCCATGTCGATGCCTCTCACAAAGCTATAGGAGAAACTCTAGGCCAAATACATGACAAGCTACCTTATGCCATTTACTTCATCAGTAAGAATCTGTCGAAAGTCGAACTGAACTACACAGTGACTGAAAAAGAGCTCCCAGTTGTTGTGCATTCATTGAATATATTTAGGCATTACATTACTGGTTACCAAACATTTGTACATACCAACCATGCTACAATTAAATACTTGATGAATAAACCTGATGTAAATGCATGGATTATTAGATGGTTATTGTTATTGCAACAATTTGATTTAACTATTATTAATAAGCTTGGCAAGGAGAATGTTATTGCAGATTTTTTTTATCTAGATTGACTCTTGCTATAGGGGAGGAAGGAATGGTTGATGATCAATTACCAGATGAACATTTATTCGCCATTTCATTTCTCTCTCCATGGTTTTCTGACATAGCAAACTACTTGGTGTCTACACAATTTCCACCAACTTTGTCCTCCAAGGAAAAGAGAAGAATCATAAGAACGAGTGCCCCATTCACTTGGATTGGGGGTAATCTATTCAAGCTAGGTCTAGATCAAATTCTAAGATGTGTCAGGGAGGAGGAAGTCTTTGACATCATTCTACCCTGTCATGATGGGCCTTGTGGAGGTCACTTTGTAGCCAAAAGAACAAAATTCAAGGTACTACAAGTTGGTTCTTATTGGCCCACTCTTCACCAAGATGTGAGGAGGTATACTAGCCAGTGTGTTCAGTTCCAAAGGATAGGGAAACCTACCCCAAGGGATGAGATGCCTCTACAACCTAAAGTGACTTTCAATCTATTTGACAAGTGGGACATGGATTTCATTGGGCCCATCGACCCTCCATCCAAATAGAAGAAGTACATCATTATGTGCACTGACTACATAATAAAATGGGTTGAAGCCAAATCCATCAAAGTAGCAACCGAAGAAAATTTGGTTGAATCCTTAAGGGAGAATGTGTTTTATAAGTTTGGGTACCCTAGAGAATTGGTCACTAATCGAGGCAATCAATTTACAACTCACATGATTGAAAATATGTTAAGGCAGCACAATATCAAGCATAGAACATGCGCCCCTTATGACCCACAGGCTAATGGGAAAGTGGAGGTAACCAATAGAGAATGGGAATGCATTCTGACCAAGGTGATGAGCAATATTAGAAAGGATTGGGAAGATAGATTAGTTGAGGCCACTTGGGCCTACAATACCACTTAGAAGACCACCACTGGCTTCACTCCTTATGAGCTGGTATATGGGAAGAAATCCCTGTTGTCCATTCAATTTGAATAGAACACCTTAAGGATGGCAGCACAATTGGATCTAGATATCACAAGGGCACAAAAAGAAAGATTGCTCCAACTCAATGGGTTAGATGAATTTAGGATGCACGCCCTCCTACACACACAGGTCACTCAAGTTCAAAGGAAAGTCTGGCAAGACAAGAATACAAAAGATAATCAGTTTCAATAAGATGATTGGGCTGCGTTGTATGATTCCCGATACAAAGATTTTAAAGGCAAGTTAAGGACAATATAGTTAGGGCCTTATGTGATAGAAAAGTGTCATGATAATGGTGTTGTGCAAATAAGAACCATCGACACAGAGGTTATCCCTTTTCTTGTCATTGGATATAGATTAAAAATCTACAAGAAACCCTTATCAAAGAAAGAATTCATCAATAGCATCAGCAAGTCAGTGATGGTGTTAGAGCAAGTCTTAGCTTCCACCCCACCAAGTCCCTAAAGAAAAAG
>APFE031188308.1:47041-71823 GCA_000404065.3 Pinus taeda
ATATATATAATAAAAGAGAAAAAAGAGAAAGGATACAAAATATGAAAATTCTGCTTTGCAAGTCTGCAAGAGGAAGATAAGTATGGCATGAGGAGGACATCAGGACCTACAAAATCCATGTTTTAATTCACCCATATGATATCCTCCATTATTCACCTAGTCTTCCATTTATAAACCACTCTAGCTCATTTCACACAAAATCTGTGTTTTCTACAAGATTCCCTATAATCCTATAGGAGTTTCCTGTAGAAATGACAATAGATCTTGAAAACCATAAGAAGAGTAGTCCAAGAAAAAAGTGATGACACAAGCCTATGTCTGAATGAAAAAAAAACCATTCACCTCACCACACCATAACCAATACCTTTCATCACCATGTTTCCCCTGCATCCATAAGAGAAAAAAAAAAGATTACAAAAGAAAAAAGGGAAGAGAAAAAAAAAAAAAGAGAAAAAAGAGAGAAAAAAGGAAAGAGGAACCTACCCAAAGGCAACATCCCTCACCTACCATTCCATACCACCCTTATCCACTCATTTCAACACCCCTTCTACTTCAAAGATGAGAAAAATGTGAAATTTTAAGGGAGAGGCAGCTACAAGACATCCTGTAGACATCCTATAGGAAATATTGTAGCAGCCTATCCCACAAAAGAAACCATAGAGAATGCAGCCATCTTCAGAATAGGGACTACAAGGATGAGGAAGATTCTCTAGAGCTCAGTAGCAGCAGGGAGATCACCAGCAACAAGGTCCAACACCTGCACATCAAAAGGAGCAAGGCATCAAAAGAGGAAATACACAGTGAAAATATGCAGATTGAAAAACACATCAAAGTGGCACCACTCTCCAGCATGTATCATCAATGAAGAAAAATACCCACAGGTATGTCATCTTACTAATTCTCTCTCATAAGTATGATATGATCAAAACTATAGGAATAATGTGATAGTTGATTTTATAAGTAAAGGTGACTAGTTAACTTGGCCACCTTCGGCCAGTTAACTTGGCCACCCTCGGCTAGTCAACAAGAAGAAAAGAGTTAGACCACTCCAAACATGGAAAAGGTCAAATCAAAGGAAAAATGGAATGGATCCAAAAATGGTTAAGTTAAGGAGGATAGGACTGGGAGATGATTACGAGGTAAGGTGAAATGATGGACTGATATTGGGACCAACGGTCTAAAAGGAGGTGCTCATACTCATCCAACTAGAACACCACCCCACACGATCATCCATAAATAGAAATAAAACAGTAATTCCCATATGAAGAAAGACAAGGAAACTTTGAGGATTCATCAAACAAAGAGTTTGCTCTCAGAATTTCTAAAATATCATCTACATGAAACAGTAAGCATCTACAGTAAGCAGGAAACCTACAGGAAGCCTACACGATACAGAGAAATCACTTTACAGAGCTATCAGTGGATGCTAAGGGAAGTCAAATCAAGTGTTATCCCCACCAGAATGTAGAAAAGTGAGGTAGGAGCCATACCTTCCATATTTTCCATTTAAAAAAAAAAAAAAAAAAAAAAAACCTCAATTTGGTTAGGAACTTGCAGTGCATCTCATGATATAAAAATTGTATTGCATGTCTCTAAAAGTCAAATTCCAAAACTTCCTCACCTACCAGAAGTCATGAACTATATCCACACAAGCCTCAATAATTACCAAGAAAAGATGACAGGAGGGTTCAATAAGAGATAACCCACCAACACAGCAAGGATCCACCAACATCCTCCTGTGATGGAAATTTGACCAGGCATTAATGGATGGGGTTCTTTGAGAGGATGAGAGGATACGATGATGATGTGGCTAGAGAATTTTCCCTCTCACTCACACCTATCACTAGGACTAGTGCCACTACTGTGGTGAAGGGTTTATCGGTAGAAATTACCCCTGAGGCTATAAGCAGAATCACTACACTCCCCCTAGGGTTACCATGGAGAAAAGAAGACAAGGCTACCAGCACCCTTGCAAAGAAAAGTTTCTTTTTGGAAGGAGAAGAGCCAATAGAGGAAAAAAATGGGATTAGAAGGGAGAGCATTCCATACCCTTTGAATGAAGTAAATTACCACCTCATCAAATATATTTTATGTGAAGGGAGATGCAGTGTAGTGTATGGATACCACTTCAAACTCCTCCAAGAACTGAGATTTGGAGAGAACACACCTCCTCATAACATATTGAGTATACCCTATTTTCTTCTACAATCCATGATAGACATGAGAATCAAGGTGCGAGAGGGAAAACATCAGCAACTAGGCCATCATGGGTTGATCAAACTCATCCTTGGAGATTCTATACAAAACTTAATATTTCGTATTGCATGGACAACATTTGCAAACATGCAGAAAGAAGGATAAATTCAAGCTATTGAGTATGCAAAAAACACTACTACTAGTGAGGGGGGAGAAGAAATAGAGGAGGAAAATGAAGAAGAAAAAGAAGAGGAAAATTAAGAAGAGATATAGGAAGAAACAAAAGTACAAATGAGTTGAGTGAAGAAATAGAGGAAGGAGGAGACAAAGAAGAGGATGGAAAAGAAAATGGAAAAGAGGAAAAAGGATAGAAGGATGGACAAAAGTCTGTAGCTCAAGGCAGAGAAGAAGAATCACCAAGGGTGTCTCTAGAGCCTACAGAGAAAGAGGTAGCAGCTTCTCTAACTTACCTAAGTACACCTATCAAATCAAAGGGAAAGAGGCAAAGACAAACCCCACTATTCTTCAGGACAAGAAATAGCACTAGGATTATACAAGTGATACCTCAAACCCTACCAAAACTCCAATTGTCATTGAGGATTCACAAAAACAACAAGGCAATCCCTCTAAAGAAAAATGATGGAGAATGAACATCAAAACAATCTTCTCCTATGTCTCCAATCACCTATGTTAGGAGGCATGTCACAAGGTCAACCTCATCAAAGGGAAAAGGTCTCCTATAGGAGACACAACCAAACCTAGAGTATGTAGAGACCATCCTAGAGGAAACTCTATCAAACCTATAGGAAACATAGAAAAGAGACCAGGGAGGAATTACTTAACAAGAAACAAAGGAAGAGGGCCAAGAACTGAAAGAACCTAGCCCACAGCCAAACCTCAACTCATACTACATGTTCATTGAAGGAGGTAGGGTAATACCATAGAATTTTTCCATTCCCCTATTCTTTGAACTTGAAAAAGAGAGGGAAAGGACACATAGGTGGATGCAAAATGCTAAATCAAAAGGGGTAGAGGATGTAGGCCACATGGAGGAGAAATTGCAGGAGATGGGCAAAGAACTGAGCAACATAAGAGATAGACAAGCAATGATGAAATCTCAGTTACAGGCTGAGGACACATGGCTAAGGAATCAACTACAAGAAAGGGAAAAAGCATTGGCAACTATGGCCAATTTGTCCATGGAGGAAATCTAGTGCAGGATCATAGCAAAGTCATATGCTTTGTACCTCAAGGAACAATGGCTACAATTATAGATAAAGACCCTAGCACAAAGAGGAACTATGCCCTTCCAATACTATAAACAATTCATTGATCTCTGTGGTAAAAGCACCTTGGAAGATAGAGCAAAGATATCTGAGTTTTACCTACACAATTTTGCCTTGAAAGATTTAAATGTGTGGGACCCAAATCCAAAGCTAGGGGACTTGCAATTGATGGCCTTAACATCTTGGATGAATCATGAGGACGTAAGAGCTATAGAGATGAAAAAGGTATTGGCAAAAGAATAGGAAGAACCACTTATGATCAGAGCAGAACAATCTAACCCAATGGTTATCATTAGCACACACAACCTCATTGCAAATTATCCCAAGATTGCACCAAGGTACCTTGTTGTACAATAATAGGAAGTCACACACTTTCAAGACATGCTAAGATTGCTAGGAGATGATATCCAGCAATCCTGCCAAGGGAGATGGAACACCTTACCTTACAGCCTAAAAATCAGAGAATGTCATTCTCTTAACAGAATGAGAGAGGCACTAAATAGAACCCCAATGTATAAGAAGTCACTAAAAAGACTCAAAGTCAACTAGATTGGCTTGAGGCTCATTCCACCATTGCTTTTGGCAATGTTGGAAGGAACAAAATAAGAAGAAGAAAGAAAGCATGGGATGTCACAGAAGCCACCAAAGAAATGAAGGACATGGACATAGATTGAGTTGCTCAGAGGATGAGAAACACTTTCAGTAGGGGGTGATGATGAGGCTCATCATTGGGTAAAATATATGGACCTTAATACATCTCCAATCTTAATAAAATAAACTCTTCTCATAATTCTTTACATGTCTTAATTATATTTTTCTTAATGAGATGAGTAAAAGTAAGATGTCATGTCTAGTGGCCTAATGTGCATTGATTGTAGGTTTCGGAGAAAATTATGGCTAATTAGGGTGCAGGAACTCGAATGAGACAAGAATGAGAGATTATAGGAGATTGATCTTCCTCATTAAATCCTCACTCACTTGAAGATCCCTCAATCAAATCACACCAGCTTGAAGTTGCAGGAAACTGAGTCATGAGGATCATTGGCAGCCAAGCAAGCAATAGTTAAAAACCAATTAATCTCGATATTGGGAATAGAGTGTCCCTAGATTTAAGGAAGTTGTTGGGAACTTAAGTTGTATAAATAAATAGCCCTAGAGCATCATTATGATTCAAATTTTTTATGCAAAATAGCTAAGAAGTTTTTAAGTTGAAGGATTTTGACCAAACATTGTTATGTATTTTTTGATATGTTAATGAAAATGAGCATTCCCTTGATCCAAAACTGAGTTAAATCAAAGGGTTGAAGCTCTTAGGTTAGGGCCCAACCCTAGCATCATAGGTTCCTCTTACTGTACTTGTATTCTTAGGTTATTTCATAGTTTACTTGTTAAATTGATTTTGGTGTTATTACATTGCAAGTATTGGTAAATTCGATTAGTTTGCTTCCATTTGTGCCTAGCTTTAATAGTAGCATTAGAGAGACAAGAAAATATTCAAAAAATGTTGATAATAGGTGGATCTTACCTCATTCCTCCCTTTAGGGACCATGGTTTTAGGAAGAACTCCCATTCAGCCCCAAAAAGACAGAATTATGGTTTCTTATGAACTTTAGGGTTTTTCTGCTAATTAGGTCATCATCTTTCAATTTTAGAAGATAGGTTGTAGTTGTCATTCCTTATATCTTAAGTTTTGTATTAGATTTCATGTTTCTTTCATAATAGGTTTCAAGAATTTCCATGCATGAACTTGGAAAATAAATTATGCAAATTATGTTTCCTTATATTGTTTTAAACCCTTCTTGTTTTGAAATGATTTATGGATAAATGCCAACAATGATGTGTATGTTGCAAGAGTTTCAATATTGTAGGAGGACCTCATATTGTTATGAAACCAACTCACAAAAAGATAGAAAAGATAGATGAACACCTTAGAAATAAGCCTCTTCGAGGGGGCAACCTCCCTTACATTACAGAAATTAACGATTCTTGGATGATACAAATGACAAGACCTCCTTTATATATATAAGAGTCTAAGGGGTCATAATATAATTAGAGTCGACATAACAATAATAATGTAAGGGCACAATAATAACAATATGGGGACCACATGGGCACAAAAATATAATAAGGGGGTTGTACTAATAACAATAAGGGCTTACACTAGTATTATAGGGACCTAACATGCCCCTCTCCTTCAAAAAGTGTTCTCCTCAACGATTAAGTAGTTCTTGATGCTCCTGTATAAAATTCTTGTCCTCCCATGTGGAATATTTAGCGGGTAAGTTCTTCCACTTGATGAGATACTCTGAAATTGATCAATTTCGTAGCTATCGGGTTCTTGCTTCTATCACTGCTCCAGGCTCAAATATGATTTTTCCTTCATCGTCAAGTTCTAGAAATATTGTTTGAACTGGGATCTTCTGCAACTTTTGAATGAGTGGCCACACTTCTTCGTCTTTCTTCCGTTCATACCTTGTTTCATTTATCCAATCTGGTTAGATAATAGAAATGGTACACAACAATGCTTCCACATCCTCATCCTTTCTTGAGAGTGCATCTGCCACAACATTTTGCTTCCCTTTTTTGTAGATGATTTCAAATTCATAACCCAACATCTTTGTGACCCATTTTTTTTCTCTTCAGCGGATCATCTTTGTTCTAAAAGTATTTAATACTATCATGATCTGTTTTTACCTTGAAGTGTCTTCCCATTAGGTAAGGTTGCCATTTCTTAAGTGCGTGTAGTATTGCAAACATTTCCTTCTTATAAATAGCTTGCTTGAGGGACATTTGTTTGTATGTATGTAACCATAAAAATACCCAATCGCTTACATCAAAACTTCTTTCATTGCGATGTTGATCTGCCTATTGTTTCATTCGATTCTACACCAAAGTGGCGCTATCCTTTAAAATTTGGAGAACTTGTTGTTGATGCTCGATGTGGTCTTTCACTGCTTGAATCTTTTTCTTCTTGATATGTCCTTCTATATTGAGTGTTTGAGGAGTGGTAATTTCTTCCAGTGCATTACAAGATATGATCAGATTCATTTCTTGATGCTCTATGTGATCTTTCACTTCTTGAGCATTTTTCTTCTTGATATGTCCTTCTATCTTGATAGTTTGAGGAGTGGTAATTCCGGCCATTGCATTACAAGATATGGTCGAAGTCATTTCTTCTTTCTTTATCACGTCTTTCACTTCTTGAACCTTTTTCTTCTTGATATGTCCTTCTATCTTAAGAGTTTGAGGAGTAGTAATTACTTCCAATGCTTTACAAGGTGCGGTCAGATTCATTTATTCTTTCTATAGGGTTGGTTCCTGGTGTATATACTCTTCTTTTGACGTTTCTTGATCCTTTTCTTCCTCCTCTCCACAATCAATGTAAAATAATTTCTTCTCAGCACACTTATGACCTTTAATGCATTTTTTATCACAATTGTAACAAAGTCCTTTTTCTCTTTTTTCTTCCAATTGTTGTGGTGTAACCCTGTAGGTTGTGGAAGGCTAGGAGAAACAACACTTCCATATTTATAGTTGTGAGGGGTAGACTTCCTTGTTGCCATAATTTTTCCTTCCACTTTGTAAAAAAGCCCTTTAGCTCTTTTTTCCTCCAATTGTTGTGATGTTGCTCTAAAGAAGGTGTTTCTCTTTGTATCCTCATAATGTGCTATTATTTCCTCCGTGAAAATTGACCACGTAACATGTGGTTTACGAGAACAAAGCTCTTTATACCATAAAAATTGATCTTGTTCTAAATACAAAGATGCAGTACATACCTTTTGTAACATATCCAATTTACCAAATCCTTGCCATCAAACTTCCTCATCTCGATTTTTCTTGATTTTAGGAGCTCAATCTTGAAACGACTGTAACTCTGTAATTTCAGATCTTGAAGTTTTGAAATTTCTTCCTATGGTAGCTCTCTGAGTTCTCTTTCTAACCTCACAAGTCTGATTAGAATTTTATTATCCAAGAAAGAATTATGCCAAATCTCCCGCAGTGACCTGATTATAGACTAGTTTAGTAGAGTGATATTGTACGACGTGCCACAACTCACTGTTTTGACCTTAGTACCTGAAACTGATATACAGAAAACTATAGGAATTCCTCTTTCTGTAACTTCTTATTACAATTCAGTCTGATGCTCAGAGAAAAAGTTATGGTGACTTTCCCAAGGAGACCTATTTGGAATGTAATTCGGGGGTCTACAAAAACCCTAACTTCCTTAGATTATATCTCAGAAAATATAGCGAGACAGGATTTGAAATTTGGAATCAAGGTTCAAACCAATTTCTTCTCAAATGGGTTTTTTTGTTAGATTTTGAAACTTTGTAGAGAAAGCATTATAACGAACATTCCACAATGACCTGTTTTAGATGAAATTCTCGAGCTTGCAAAAACCCTAACTTCCACAGATCATATCTCTAAAAATATAGCAAGACAAGATATGAAATTCAGTCGCAAGGTTCAACATGATTTCTGCTCAAATTTATTTTTTTTTCGCTTCTAAAACATCGCAGAAAAAAGTTATAGTGAAAATTCCATGATGACTTGTTTGGAGCAGCGAAACCCTAGAAGCCAAAGCTTTGATACCAAATTTTATGAAACCAGCTCACAAAAAGATAGAAAATATAGATTAACGCCTAAGAATTCAGCCTCTTTGAGGGGGCAACCTCCTTTACATTACACAAATGAAAAATTCTTGGATGATACAAACGAAAATACCTCCTTTCTATATATAGGAGTCTAAGGGGTCATAATATAATCAAAGCCGACATAACAATAATAATGTAAGGGCACAATAATAATAATAATGGGCTTCCATGGGACACAATAATAATAATATGGGGACTATGTGGGCACAACAATATGATAAGGGGGTTGTGCTAATAACAATAAGTTCTTACACTAGTATTATAGGGACCTAACACATATCATCAACCACAGCCAAACCATACCCACTCATGATCGCCAAAGGCCACTAAGTTCTCAATCTGAGTTATTATTTCACAAGGACAACTTTCCATGCTTGTTGAGAAAATCCAACCATCATAGAGCTTTAGTTTGAGTTCTGAGTGATTTCCAACCACTTTCTTGCCTTATTCCTTCCATCACTCACCTTCCCTAAGCTTCATACCACTGTCCAAATCACTCTTTATGATTTCGACCTATTCCTGTAGGAAAACATGGTATCTTGTAGGTGAACTAGGACATCATGTAGACATCTTGTAGGAAAACCTGTAGTGGCCTTTTTTTATCCAAATTTGTGAAAAATGCATCACGAAAGTTAGGAGAAGACCCCTGCTTGTCTCCTAAGCCATTTGACCCATCACACTCATCTCCCTCCACACCTTTCCCACCTTCCATGCAACCAATAAGGATTAGCATTCATGTTTTCACAAAAAGACAAAAGGAAGAAGGTTTTTATGCTTATTCATGTGCACAACATTTAAGTGCTTGCTTAGACCATATTTCATGCTTAGGTTAGTTAGGATTCCACATGTGTTAAATTAGAATTCTTTTGTAGCAAGGTATCTTAACAAATATCTAGATGAGTTGTGTGTTTTAGGCATCTATTTCAGTCTTTCATTATTGCAGTAGGTACGATTTCAATCCACTCAATTAGGGTAAAATTCTCATTTTTTAATTGGTAATAAAACTTCTTCTAAATCAATAGAAGGTTGGTTTGAGAAACCCTAGTGGTTTATCGCCCCAGATCAGCAATGACAAAGAGTGTACCCATTACATCTATTTGTGTATACAACACTGTCACCTCCAATTTTGTACAAACCCCGGGTTGATGAAGTAAAGTTGGTAGCCTAAGGAGTTGCAGCATTCTTGATACAATATTGACACTTATCACTCTTCACTCCCATACTCAGCCAATAATAGTTGGTTGATCGAGTGTGGGAATGAGGATAAATCACCATTCTCAACACTCCCTCATAACTCAATATATATATATATATATATATATATATATATATATATATGAGAAATTTTGAGTCTAAAATGGCCTCAAAACCAAAATGTATAAGCAAATAAACTTACAAGAACCAATAAGGTTCAAGTTGATGATATCAACTATGGGGATTATTACTATTTTTGAAGTAAAAAAGTAGAAAGATAAAAAATAAAAAAGGAAAAACTATTTTTTCAACTCATATTTTCAACTTATCTCCCTACGGTTTTACTCACATTTTGAGCGGGAGCACTCATTAAATGTGGAATTTAATTCTTCATCCAAGGAGCACCCATGTTGCATACTTTCGATGGACCCTGCTAGATGAAAAATAAGAAATACATGGAAAACGTGATTGTAATCATTCTATTCATGTATTTCTCATTTTTCATGTAGCAAGGTCTATCAATAGTTTGCAACATGGGTACTCCTTGGATGAGGAATTAAATTCCGCATCCAACAAGTGCTCTTGCTCGAAACTTTAGGTAGAGAGTCACAAAATACTAGTTGAGTAGTTTTTCTTTTTTTCCCTCTAAAATTTGGTCACGTAATTGTAAATTTTCTTATATATATATTGAATTACTTCAACCTGCATTCAAGTTCATTTTTTATGTTGGCTCCACCAGAATTTAACTTTAAGTTATTGACTACAAAGTCCATTATTGATGCCATCTATTTGATCAAATCCATTCAAAGGTTTGTCAATACTTTTTGCAAATCTAACCCACTTCATTGATGCTACATGTTCGACAAAGTTGTATTTTGGATCCAATGTCTAAAATTAACTTGAATTCAAGTTGAAGTAATTCAATATTCAAAGTGCAAAGGAAGTTCATTGTGAAGAGTTTGGAGATCCTCCTCACAAATTCCACGCAATTAACTTTCTTCACATCTCTGCATTCCAATATTGCTACAAATGTTATCGTGCCATCTAACATTATAGTATTAATTGCCCTTCTTCTTGCCCCGACTCGTCGGCATCGTTAGCGGAAGGCTAGTTGGTCTCAGTAATGACCACCAAGATTCGATTGTGGTCAAATAATTCCATGGTTGTTATGATGGCATCGAAAAGAGAGTTAGAGAGGTTGGTATATTAGATTTTGTGCCAGTCCATATCCACTACTAACTAAAATGCAACACCATTTCCAATTCAAAAAAAGAATAAAAAACATGAGCCTTCATTGAATATTTTCGTATTATAGTGGATCGTTTACCATCCATCAATATCACTATATTCTTCTTCACTAGAAGAGTGGTAACAAAAAATATGGAACTTTATTATCTTTGTCTAAAGAAATTGTTGATATAAAATGTGGAAAATTATTATCTATGTCTGAAGAAATCATTGATATAAAATGTGAAAAATATTTGAGATACGTCCGAGACTATGAAGCATAGCATGAATATTATTATTTAAGATTAGTGGAAGATTATAAGCATCAATATGTAAGAATTTCGTGAGCTCGCGAAGCACTGGGTGGAGGTTTTTCATAGCTTAGACTAAGAATTCAGTGAGTTCTGGTGTGAGGGAGAGAACTTTGTTACCCAACTAGATAGTAGAGATATGCATGGTGGGGATGAAGGGCTTCACATATTTGAAACCCCAACGGAGGGACTCACTATTTTTTTTTATTTAAATTATTGTTTCTGGGTAGACTTTTATGCAATGTCAAGTGATGGATATTCTCTAACTCTGCATAGTGAAAACTCCGCACAAGGAAGCTCTGCATAATGAAACATAATAATATTAATTGGAGATTTGTTTAGCGCCCCCCCCCCCGCCCCACTTTCAACCCCCTCCCTTGCCTACGTAAATAAACCACAACCATGTCAATTTTGGAATCACTGAGCAATGCATAATAGTGTCAGTCTCAGTCTCAATATCAAAGCACTCACCTACGGAATGGCCACTCACAATTTTTTTTTTTTAAATGAATTGTTAAGAACTTACAGATACTGAAAATAAAATTCCCTCCACTAAGGGAATTATGTGCCATAAGAGCTCACTCATTCAATCGAAAATTAGAAATAAGATTTCCATCAAATTAGAAAATTATTTTTAATTTATAGACAATACATACATACATACATACATATATATATATGAAGAATTTTCCTAAAACTTGGTTAAAATTGCAAAAACACAACAAAATAATGCAAATCCAATGCACTTTGACTATGAAGCAGATGTTATAGTCCCTTGTGAGGAAAGGACGAAAAAGCAGTATATCCTTATTTTAAAATGAATTAAGAAAACAAATATTTTGCATTGAAATGTACAAATATGACCAATTTCTCTGCTTCTAAACAATTATCCTCATATATAGAAAATATAAATAGGAAATTCATAAATTATTAAAAAATATGGTAATCTATTACTCATCATACTTAAAATAAGCTACAAAAATGCCATCAGATAAACTAAATGTGAAATGTAAGTAATTTTCAACAATAATGTCATACCTTTAATGTGTGACAATAAACCAACCTCCAAAAATTAGAATGCTCAATGGGATATTATAACAATTTAATAATTTAAGTTAAGTTTACATTCAAAAGAAATCTAGCTATGAGAAAGATGTTGGGAAATATGGCATCTAAAGTTGACATGGTAGAATATGAGCACTGTAGAAATTTGTGAGGGGTCTCAACATCTAGATTATGATTTTCAAGTTCATCCAGAATCCTCAATACAAAACGATTCCATGGAAATCTTAATCTTTATGTTTTTGTTTGTTGTTTTTCCAATTTGGATTACTAGTGATTGTCTCTCTTTCTTCTCAGTTGATGTACATTTTCTTAAAACTTTATAATGTAATTGATGGGTTCCTCAAATAATTTGTGTTTTTCAAGTTGGATCAAGGTCAATAAATAGAAAATAATTCAAGCAAATTTACTATGAAAAGTTTTTGTACATCCAATATATAGCCTTGAAATTACAAGAATTTCACTTTCTTTACTATAAAATTTCATCATTATAGTTCTGCAAGTTTGCTAAATTTATATCAAATCGATGCTTTTTGGTAGTAACTCGATAATTGACATGATCCCAATGCATAACATTTGAATACATTATTATTTTGGAATGGAAAGAATGTGAAAACAAGCAATCAAATTCCATAATTATTTATATATTATTGAGGTTGCTTGATAACAAGAGATTGATAATTGGAGAGTATCGAAAGATTCGTTCAAATTTCCAATGAAACTCTCATAGTCTGATATTTCAAGGGTGCATCTCTTAAAGCTCGGCTGAAGAAAGCAATTGGCTTTTCGTTTCCTTGATCGTCCTTTTGCAAAAGGACAACAGCTATAGTATGCTCAGATGCAAAAGAAAAAATGATAAAATCTTTGTCAAATTGCGGACTGGTGAGGACAGGCGTTTGAGTCAAGGCAGTTTTGATACTCTCAAAAGCTTGCTTGGTTTCAAGAGACCATTTTACCTTGGCATCATTTTTTAACATATTGCTCAATAGCCTTATTAGCTCAGCTAGGTTTGGGATAAATCTCCTTAGGAAATTGATCTTTCCTAGGAATGCTTGCAGCTCTTTTATATTTCTTGGATATGGGATTTGGAGGATAGCTTGAATTCTTTCAAGATCGATTCTAATCCCATATTTTGATATGATATGGCCTAGAAGCTTGCCCTATTCAAGGGCAAACAGGGATTTCTTAGGATTCAAGGAAATGCCATATTTCTTGCATGCTATGAAAATTTGTCTTAGATGTTTAAGGTGCTCTTGGTCAGATTTGGAGAAAGGGGTTAGGTCATCAAGGTATACAACAAGGAAATCATGTATCTCCTTGGCAAATGCAATATCCATTGCCCTTTGAAAGGTAGCACCAGCGTTCTTCAGCCCGAAAGGCATTTTGACGTACTTAAATGTTCCCCACGGTGTGGTACAGGCTTTCTTGTCTTGGTCGCCCGGGTGAACAAGTATCTGATTAAATCCTGAAAATCCATCTAGTAAAGAAATTTTAGAGGAACCCACTACTCTTTGTAGGTCCATTTTGGGCAAAGGATAGTGGTCCTTTAGAGAGACCTGGTTTAAATTTCTCAAGTCTACACACAGTCCGATCCCTCCTGATTTTTTTCCTTGTGGGAACTAAGTTAGATACCCATTCAGAGAATCTGATGGGTGCAATGATACCTGCTTCAAACATTCTCTTTATTTCTTTTTCAATGAGGGGAAGAAGCATGGGGTTGATTCTTCCAAGTTTCTGTTTGAACGGTTTTTTATTTGGTTTTAAGGGAATGGTATGTTGGATCACTGAGGTGTCATAGGACTTCAAGTCCTCATAACTCCAAGCAAATACATCTTGGAATTCTTTGAAGAAATCCACATATTTTGGTTTTTGATCAGGGGGCAGATTTTTGGACAACTTAATCATTTTGGGTTGTTCTGTTGTCCCTATGTTGTGCTCTTCTATAGTAGCATTTAGAGGCTCCATTTTTGGATTTTTGGGCACATCGTTTTCATCGAACATGTCTTCTAATGGAGTAAGGCCAGCAGGTAGAAAATTACTCTTTAGATCAATAAACTCATCCTCTGCTTTGGTTGTTTCCTCCAAACACATTTGTTTTAGCTGTTCTATGTTTGTGTTATCAAAAACAGTTGGGTTAAGGATTTGTTTAGCTGTTGCAGCTGTTACAGCATGTTGATTTTCTTCTGTTAGCTGTTGGGAATCGTTCATGGCATCCATGTCAATGTTTGTATCCGAAAATTCGCCCTCAAGAGTGAGGAAATTGTTAATCCGGGCATCATTTTGAAACACTTGCCAATCTTTAACGTTGTTGGGGAGCGAGGGCCTATGTTTTATCTCAGCAGTGAAATGGTGATTTGGTTCAAAGGGAAGCTTGCATGTGCTAGCAAAAGTTGCTAGACTGTGAGCATGAATGTTATGGTCTCTTGAAATTTTGGCAAGCTTGGACTCATTGAAAGAATTGAGTATTTCTGTGGCAGCAGTCCTGTAGGCTCTCATTCTACTGTCATTAGTAACAAAGTTGCCTTTCATTTGTTGTATAATCAATTCGGAGTCACCTAGAATGGACACTTTTGTAGCTCCTAGGACTTTGAGCAATTTTAGGCCTAAGAGGAGAGCTTCATAATTTGCCATGTTGTTTGTACATCTGAAATTTAGTCTATAGGCATGGCCTTCTTCATGATTATCTTGTGTATTGTAAATCCATACCCCTACCCCTGCTCCTAACTTGTTGACAGAACCATCAAACTCTAAATACCATGTGATTTCTTGTTTGAGTTTTGTATTAAGAGTTTCAGTTATTTGAGGATTTGGCAGACTTACAATTTATGTTTCGAGAGGTTCTTCTTGTTTGCTATTTGCCTTGACTGTTGTGACAATTTCATGGGCATTGGCAACTAATTTCTCATTGATGCATGTTTCTTGCTCTAAGGGTGAAGGCTTCTCATCAGTTGGAGGATTGGTGTCATCATTAAATAAAATAAAAGAATCCATATCAGAATGGATTGAGTAAATTGGAAAATTTTGGGGCTTTTCCTTACTGCTTACCACATACTTCATCAGTGTTTCTCTATACAGTCTCTTTGGTTGCCCAAAGACAGATATAGTGGCTTAAGAGAGGTCAAGTTGAAGGGATCCTTGCAGTTTTTCTCCCCATGATCTTGATAGGAGCATGCCATATTTTGTTGGAATGTCAGCAACTACTACGTCCATTAGGATTGTCTTGTTGGGAAATTGGACTAAAGATACACAAATGTCCTTGATTAAGCCTAAACACTTGACTTGACTTGAGTCAAAGGAGTATAAATCTTTATAAGGTCTTGTGACATCAAGGTTCAGCTTTTCCATTACGGCTTTGGGCATAAGGTTATGTGAGGCACCTGAGTCAAACATAGCATTATGCAATATTTTGTCATGTATGTGCAGGCTGACATAAAAGGGTGGAACGGGTCCATATGTTGATTTTCCGTTAACTTCCGGACCAAACAGCAGCTCAAGGGTATCATCTAAAACATTTACATCATCCCTGACCTCTGGTAGTTGAAGTGACCTTTGGATTTGTTGCCTATATACATCATGTTTGGCAAGTTCTGAGAGGGGAATGGATATCTTAAGTTTTCCAATTTCTGCTTCTAAGTTGAATGGTTTCTCCAATGGATTCTTAGGGTTGATAGTAGCAGATTTCTCTTTTTCAGGCATATTCTCTATGTCTTCTTTCTGAATGTCAGTGTTATGATGAATGACAGTTTGTGGTGTTTCTGTTTTGGGAAGATTTTTTGGATTGCTTTTCAAATTTTCTTTTGAGAGAGAGGAAGGTAGAGGCTGACCAATAGGAGGCTGTATTTCTGTTATATCCTCTACCATTACCTGATGCGGGTTTGTGACAACAATATCAGCTGGTTCTATTATGACAACATTGTCTTTAATTTTGTTGGGCTGTTTGCTATCCTTTGTTCTGCTGGATGTAGGGACATCAATGGTCCTTGTTCTTAACTTATATTGTTTGTGCACTTCATACATAGTAGAATCATAACCTTGTTTGAAATCAGAAGACTCTCCCGACTTAGTCTGAAATTGTTTTACATCAGGGTAGTTTCGGTCCTCTTCAGTGAGAAAGATTTGCTGTTCATTTTTCGAATCTATCAGGTTCATGTGAGCCTCGTCTGCGGCCTCACTGGATGTGGATGCCTCCACATAGTTTTCTTGGAAAGGAGGCCTAATATCATGGTCGGGACTAGCCCTTCCAGCATTTTTGGTCTGATTTTTTCTGAAGTTCGAGTTCCTTATAGTGTTGGCTTGTTGTCCTTCCCATGATGATTTTCTCTCAACGCTCTCTACTTTGTATCCTAGCCTATGCATGCCGCTGATGATAGCATATAGTTTTTGGTCTAAGGCTGAGGGTTCTTCCTTGAAAGTGGTTCTTCTCTCAGTTCTGGCTCTGTTTCTTTTGGAAATTAGGTTTGCCTCCACACTGACAGCAACATCTTGCATCTCTGCAAGGCTTTGAGGGGCTCTTTCCCTTAATTGATATGCCATTTTAGCATCAAAACCATCAAGGAATTTGTACAAAGCAAGATCAGGTGGAGGTCTCAAATTTTGAGGTATTGCATTGTAAACGTTATCAAACCTTGCACAGTAATCCAAGACAGCCTCTTGAGGTCCTCTTTTGATAGTATCATACTCAGATAGTATGTGCAAGGGGTCTTTCTTTTTCTCCCATCTGTTAATAAATGTCTGGTATAAGGCTTCTGGATTTAAAATGGAATTGGGTGTAAGTGCCCTAAACCAGAACCTGACATCGCCGGTCAAACTTTCGACAAAAATCTTCATTCTCACACTGTCATCATCAATCTCATAACTCTCAAAGTAATCCTGCATTTTCTTGGTATGCTGTAGGGCTGTGCAGGAATTTGTGCCATCAAAATAGGTAATTTTTGTCTGATAGTCCTGAGGCATAGCCCCGGGATTAGCAGGCAGCTGTAAGGGTGCATATCTATTAGCCATATTAACAGGGATAAGAGGAACAACAGGGATAAGTGGAACAACTGGAGTGACTGGGATATTAGGAGTGGTAATGGTAGTATTTGCAGCGAATGGAGGTGTGGATACAATGGTTGGGGAAGTGGATGATGAACACGGGGAAGAAGGGCTTGAATGGAACAAAACTTTAATAGGGGTTAAAATTCTATTAGGTAGGACTGTATCGGGACCAGAAACAGTCAAATCTTCTTGCTGCTCTTGCTTTCTGTGGATTTTAGGGATTATGTTGGGATTTTCAAAAATAGCAGGGGGATTCGGATCTAGATTTGATCTTGTGTAGCGCGAATGCTTCTTGGGAGCCAGCTTCTAACTTGGTTTTTGGGAATTTTTCTAAAACACAGGTCCACCGAGAGTTTTAAAGGTTAGTTTCTTCCTCTGTGGAGCTTCAGACTGGTTTTGTGAGATTATCTGAGGAGGTCCCCAGTGTAGTCGCCATTATGTTATCACTCAGGTTGTCCCTAAGCTCCTGAAGGGATACAGCCGAGGTAACCACAAACCAATCTTTGGATTGCAAGTTCTAGCCCACCTGCAATCAGAGAGGGCTCTCTCTTAATGATTTAGCTTTGTTGACGATGATTTTAGGCTAGTTATTGGGTTTAGGGGTTTTGATTTTTTGTTTGGATGGGGTTTGGATGTAAGGAAGATAATTCCAGGCAGAGAGGCAAGGGAAAATGTGATAGTTTCAAACCATTGGGCATGGAGTCATGGATTAAGGCTTGCTGTTGCGTTTTCTTGGTCACAAGAGGATTATGGAGTGGGATAGCTACACATGAAACAATACCAATTTGTTGAAAAGATGGGATGAAAGTCAGTGATGAAAGGAAATCAAGAATCTTTCATTAACTAACAGGGAAAGAGGTGAATGAATGGTTATCTAGGAGCAGTTAAGAATACCTAAACTGACATTCATATGTGAAAGAAATAGCGTAAACAAGATCATTTAAGTATGCATGTTCATAACTATTCCTGATGAAAACATGGAGAAATTGCAGAAATTGAGCCTAGGGTGCAGCCAAGAAAATCCTAAACTATTCTTCTTTTCTGAAATTTAGATGGTGGATTGATGATAACACAAACATAAAAAACTAAACAGAGTTAAAGAAACACTTATTGAACCATGTAGAAGCACAGGAATTCCATAGTCACTCCTCGATCAGTTAAACACAGCAGACAGTTTCAGAATCCATGATTTCAGCAGTCTTTGATTATAGAAAGTATCACATTTACAGTGCGAGTCTCTGCTCGAGCAAAATATCGAACTAACAAAGATCAAAACAACCAACCAACCCCTACTCCATTTTTCAGGGTGGTATATATAAGCAAAATATCTAAAGTTATTTATTACAACCGACCTAACAGATCTGCAGGAAAAAGCTTTCTAAACCTAACTTATGCTGGAATTAATTGTAAGTAAATCTTCTTTGGGCTGCGTCAGTGGCAGCTGGATCAAAATTGAGTTAATGTGATGTCCTTTGTGGCTTGGTGCAGTAGTTCTGTCATAACTGTGCATTGAGTTCCGGTCCACTGATCTCCTGTGAGTTTAATGTGCAGCCATTTGTGCTGGTGAGCTTTCAATGCATCCTCAACTGCTTCTTGACTTTCAGGGCTTTCCTTTTAATGTTGGATTTTCCTCGAGCCCTGAGAAAATCTCCTCTGATACACTTTAACCTCTACTCATATACTCTTTGATATGCTTTTTATCTTCACAACTGCTCTGATACTCTTTAAACTCTGAACTGGGTCTCTCTCTGTCTTCAGATACGTTCAAATTAGAAAAATCGGGCTTTTTCTGCCATTTTCGGTGCAAAAAGGGCTGAAGAATCAAAAGATTCCCTAAAGATTCTCCAAAAACTGCCTCTGTTTTTCATTCCGGAGCTCCGAAGCTTGACTTTCACGCTTGCACGTTTTTCCATTTTTCAGCTGCTGACGTCAGCATGACGTCAACTGTACGGTGGATGACGTTAGCATGATGTCAGCAGTGGGGTCCTCTAGTACGGATGTGACGTCAGCATGCTGATGTCAGCAGGGTGACGTGGCAGTACGGCAGGGTGATGACGTGGTGGGACACGGTGGCAGGTGACGTGGCCAGGTGCAGGCAGGGAGGGGTGAGGTGGAGGCGACGTGGCGGAGTGACGCAGCACTCCTGTCATGCGAGGGGAAGGGTGGTTTTGGGGTTCATCGGACCGCCTTTGGTACGGAGGTGGTTTCTGTCAGGGGCAGCCCAATGCAATGGGAAGGCGCCAGCTGTCCCGATGTACGACGGTAAAATTGTCGGACATCGGGTGCTAACGTACCCATACAAAAGGGCGCCCAATATGGATAACATCCGTCAAATCTGGAGGAGGCGATCCAACGGTGGACGGGAGGTGAAGAAGCACGAAGTTTAGTATAAGTGCGCGCGTTTTAATTTTTAATTTTTTACGGCGCAGGTGGGTTTAGACTTTAGGAAACGGTGTGATGTTTCGGCGTTTGGTGATTTATTTAAACAAACATTAATAAATTCCAAAGAAAATGCGCGGCGGGGGGGGGGCTTGCATTTGGAGAAGGGTTCTATTTGTTTTGGAAGGAGTCCAAACACCTTGGGGGGGAATTTATGCAGAGATGGGGGCTCTTACTAAGGTCCAGATGACTTAGTAATTCCCAGAGGGATACTTATGGTTATATTTCAACCAAGGGGAGGGGATATTTACATAAGGGGATTATTTACATAGTTTCAGTAGGGGGATGGGGAAAAATGTAGGGAGTTAAATAATAATATCAGTAGTTAATATGGAAATGACAAGAAAGCGCTAAGTTTTAGAGATCTTAGGCTTCAAAGGGGAGATAGAACTTTATAGAGAAAATATGGACCCTCCTTGAGTGACGCAGATCTTTCACCAAGTCAAGTGAAATGGAAAATGATGAACTAAGAGATATCAAGCAGATATTGACCTCTTTAGGGGAAGTTAGTAAGTAATTTAGGGAATAAGAAGAAGGGGAAGTTAGTCATGCCTCGCTTGAAGTCATTCAAATGGGAGTTACCTGTTGACTATGATCTGTATGAGTGTAATATTTGAAAATGTGGAGTTGATCACAAATTAACATTCTGCAACCTCAAAACTACCTACCCAGCCTACTTGTCTAACATTTTTTTCTTCTTTTTGGTTTGGGTGCACTTGGACTTGCAGACCCAGTTTTTCAACTTTTTCTTTTTTTGTCTTCCTATCTACATCTACACTTATTTCTTCAAAGGGCCCAGATTAAGCAGTTGGGCTCCTTTGATTCTCTACCTATCTAAGAATCTGCCAAAATTAAGCTGTTTGGACAAATTTTCATTCTCTATATTCTAAAACAGGAAATTGAAACCTAGGGAGACCAAGATTAGGCTGTTTGGACCTCCCTTTAGCTGAAAATTCTACAAAACTGGAATGACTCTTCAAAATTGGAATGCAATAGATGAACTTTGAGTAGCATTCTTTCATGGCCTCTTTCTTAGGTGACTGTTTAGCAAATATGGAGCATTGCAGCATGCAAAGTATGACATATTTGGCCTGTAAAAATGTCAGTCATGAAATATGAGTAACCTGCTGCAGCAGGAGGCTAACAGTACATACAGAGGGATAACACTGAAGGGCCTATGATTGGATGTCCAATATCTAAGGCAAGAAATGATAGACTACCAATTCCAATCCACAATAATCGCCAATTTCTCAATAAATCGTCTCCAAACCTCTTTGGAAAAAGACAAGTTCAGAAATAAATAGATGCAATCTTCACAAGTAACCCCGCACAAATGGCATATTCTCAGTCCAAGTATTCCTTTTTTCATCAAATCGTCCCAAGTGAGAATGTGGTAAAAAAAACCAGATAAGAGAATTATTTGAGTTTCAAAGGAGCTTCCCATTTTCAAATTAGAATAGTCCAATCCTCAAAAGGAAATGTCAAGGGAGAACTAGAGATATATAGATAAAATTCTTTAATAACAATTTAGCCATTCACATTTCTTCCACCGCAAGTGTATCAACCTTGTTGCAGATAGAAATCCATGCTGAAGCTAATTTAAGTCTAAGATTCCCATTTCAGTTCCATCTTAGCAAGGAGGCCCAAGTCCCACGAATAAGGCCATGAATGTTCAAGAGGACCAAAATAATCAAAATTTTACAAATCTGGTATTTGATTTAAATAGTAAATGAGTTGCGGAGAGAGGCATTGGTCCAAAAAAAAAATCCCTTAATAGTATGAATTTTCTTGCCATCTCCAACTTGCCAACATAAGTTTCCACATAGACAGGATTTAGTCAACATCATAATCCTCCAAACATATGATTGTTTGCCATGATGTGGAGCCCCTGCTGCAACCCATTCTTCCAGGCTTCAGTGCCTAAGTATTTCCCTTGAACAATCTCATGCCAGATGCCTGAAGATTTAAAAGCCCTCCAAAAATTCCTAGAGAGTAGGGCTAAGTTAAAACGCTTGGTGTCTCGCATGCCACATCAACCCATCTCAATGGGCCGAGTTAGAGACTCAAGTCTAACAGAGGCATTTTGCAATAATGGCATCAATTTTTTTATGACCATCGAGGGGATAAGAAACAAATGCATCCAAACGACACAAATCCCCAGAAGCACTACGTTGATCATTATCACTTTGTCTCCAAGGGAGAGACATTAGTGGTCCTACATGGATAGTTTATTTTTGGCTTTGCAGATCAACCAGTTCCAGTCTACAATTTGGTAATTACATGGCTCGAGAAAGCAACCCAAATACTTAATTCCAAAGGACAATGTAAAATAAAAAATAAATATTTTACTATTTACCAAGAATTGAAATATATCAATACTTACAATTCATTTAATTTTTATATTTATTTATAAAAATAAATCTCCATACACTGAATAAATATAAAATTAATTAACTAAAATAGTTACCAATCCATTCATTAATTAAATTAAACTTGATAAAATTATAAATAACACAGTTTCATCTTTATCCACTCTAATTTCATTATATAATATATAATTTAGTTACAACTACGTATATTAATATTATCTTTAAATACAGTCCACCAATATAAACTCAAAATCAGAGAAGATGTAAAATTTGCACTCTCATTACTGGACGCAATTTTCCAGTATACCGAAGAGAATTTCCTGTTGCCCAGCGTTTTGGCTTTGTATAGGGAGGAGCCTTTGTAGTTTTTTTCATTCCCAAACACCACAGGAGTCGGGAACTCTTGGTCGATAGTGCTGGCCGCTACAGTGGTTATCCATGGCACCGTATTGAAAATTGCAAAAGAATTTGGCCACTCGATTAAAATCTTGCTCTAGAATGCTTGAATTCCATTCAACTAAAAATTCCAATCCATGCACCCCGATAAAATTTGAAATTCAAATAAAAATTCAAATCAACACGCCCAAAAAAAATTAGAATTTCTAATGGGCACGGAGACAACAAAATCAAAATTCAAATAGTCACGATGAATGAGAAATGTTGCATTAATGGTGCTTGCATGTCCTAATAAATTAGCAACGCAAGTACTCTATCGAATGCTTCAAGTAAGGCACGGGAGATCATGCATGTGATATTATGAATCATATTTTACCATGCATATCATATGGATGTCCATTTCGTATACTATCGGATAACTATATCAATACTAAGTTTTAATGATTGGCTTAGTAACTTCTTAAGAATTTGCCCACTTCTCCACCTACACAAAGAATCACAAATTAATTGATGAATAGTAAATCAATGTAGTAGTAATGAATCATTTAACATTTACACTAAACTGGATGGATTCTCTAAATATTGACACAATTAAAGTACCCAATATTTAAATTATTGCATTTGCATTCTATCAAATATTAGCATATTAAATGGAATAAGGATTTCAATCATTCTTTTGGATTTGTTGTTAGTGTGTGAGATTTACATTCTCTCTTCACATCCTCCATGATTTTGCCTTTGCTGCCACCACTCATATCTAGATCTGGGTGTTATCTTTTGTTGACCATAACCGCGTATTCTTCTTCTTTCGTTTCATGGTAGCCATTATTTTGTTTCAATTAACTAACCTTGTTTTTGTTTCTTTTCAATGGGACAAAAAAAACTTAACATTTTCATTAAAAAGTGTTTGATACAGCAAAGGAGAATACATATCCTCTTCAAAATTCAAACATATAGCTATGAAAGCTCAAAAACACAAACATAATTGTTGGAGATACTACACACCTAGGACCTTCATTACTGGCACATGCAGACACTTAGTTAGAGCATGGGACTACATGCAAGATCTTTTCTGCATGATTTACTCCCTGATTTGCTCCTCCTTTCACTCTGCAACTAGCTAGTTCTTCTGCATGATTTACTCCCTAATTTGCTCCTCCTTTCACGCCGCAACTGGCTAGTTCTCTCTGGAACTTGATGTAGGTGTTGAGTCCTCTCATTGATCACCACTATGGCGCATCACCTTGGGATCTTCAGCCAATAATGCTATATTATGAGCATTGTAACCTATTTTCTGAATCAATCATTCTTTTTGTTCTTTCGATTTTTTAGTGTTTTCGCTCTGTAAAGTTGTGTGTTCAACCTTTACTAGCTAGATTCATTTGTGCAGGTTTTCTAACACATTTACATGGTATCAAAACCCACGGGTTACTAGATAAAAGACACACCAGTACTTTATTTTGTAGGCATTACAGCTTGGAGATCGAAGATCGATAGAAAATGGAGTTTCCCAAAGTATCGATCCTAACACCGTACAACTATCACGAATGGAAGGACCAAATGGCTCGATACCTTCGTCAGAAAGGGTTGTACAGGATTACCATGGCTGCAGGAGTGGAACCCACTTCAGCCATAAAGAAATCCAAGTACCTCAACCTCATGGATGAGGCCCATGGATCCACATGCATGTGCATCTCCCCAGAGTTGCAGTTTCATCTATCTGCCTGCAATACTCCCAATGAGATTTGGAAAAAGGTTGAAGAAATCTACGGGAAACAAGATGAGATGAAAAGACTTCTGCTCGAAGTGGAGCTGCTCCCATTGGATCCACGGAACTATGACAGAATTCAAGACTTCTTCACCAAATATAATGATCTATTGCTATAACTCAAGGGTTGTGGAATTGACAAATCCAAGGAGGAGAGTCGCCAAGTTCTCTCTATTATGTTAAAGCTCAAACAAGAATACTTCGTCTTTGTGTCTACATTTCATTCAGTAAGGCTCGCAATAGGTAAATCCTACACTATGCCTTCTCTCAAAGAATTCATGGAGTCCCTCACTTTTGGGCAAAATAAACTCATTGGCATGAGGAAAATCAAACCTCCAAAAGTGCATGCACTTGCTGTGCATGATGGCAGCCACAATAAAAATCACAGATTTGATTCAAATTAGAAAAATCAGCAGCAAAAAGATAAGGGAAAAGCATATTCCCATCCAAAGAAGGAAGGATACACCAAGCCCTTCAATGACTCCTCCAGCTCTAGAAATGAGAAAGGGAAGAAATGAGACAAATGCACCTACTATCACCAAGGATTCCATCCGAAATCCTCCTGCATGAAGAAACAAATTGACCAAATGGCAGAAATCCTTCAGAAGCACAACCTTGGGGACCACATCCCTCAGGGCGCCAAGAAGAAAACTGAGGATCCACCACACGGGAGAGGTAATAATTTTCATGCTTTAGTTACAATTAATTTTTCTCCTGATGCATGGATTATAGATTCTGGTGCATCACATCATATGGCTGCTGCAAAGGAATTCTATTCCTCTTTGGATGCATGCAAAGGACCTCCCATCCTCATGGGAGATGACTCACCTATTGAGGTCACC
>APFE031188314.1:0-18121 GCA_000404065.3 Pinus taeda
CACCCCATCACATTACATTTATATAAGATGCATTAAGAAGGATGATCAGATCCTCTGCTGATTTTTCTCCACAATGAAAGCTCTCCAAAAAGCTTGCATGGTTGTATCTATCTTGTCTGCCTTAAATTATCCGCTTTAAATTTGCTTTTTCTGCTTTAAAACAGGCTTTTCTCTATTCTGATCTTCTGGTCCACATTTGCTGGCTTTGTTGCTGGGTGCTCCTGCATCAATTTATTTTTTCCACATATATTTAAAGTGAGATATATATTTGGGATATATAATTATTAGTCCCTGCTCCTTCGAGCTGGCAAGGACTATAGTAATCGAATTTGGTTGGTCGCATTAGTTTGACACGCTAATTGATAAACTAATTGGAGCTTAAAGCAAAGTTTCTGGAAAGCACATATCAACCAATACAATATTTTATCCTTTTAACCAATGAACGCAATCTCCTTCTTATTTGGCCTCAAACCGAGGTATACAGGCTGAAAAGTTAGGACAAAGTTCGGAGAAGTACAAGTAGTTAGACCAACTTGACACCTTCATGAAGTAATGCTATCTTTGCATTAGAATTAATTTGCTAACATTTAATGTTAAAGTATATGACTGAACTAGAACTAGTTTATAAGTAGCTGAAGTTTCCACTTGTTGCCATCGGTTACTGCATGTTGAATGCTTCGGTGTCTGCATGTTGATTTGGTGTCTGCATGTTCTGATTCGGCGATTCAATGTATGGTTTACTAGTAAATAAAAACAGGCAACCTGAGCAAATGTTCGATAGGCCAGGAAACTGAACTACGCCATAAAAATGAGGAGGGTCGAAGCAAGCGCACGCAGCTTAAGAAAATGTTCGATAGGCCAGGAAACTGAACTACGCCATAAAAACGAGGAGGGCCGAAGCAAGTGCAAGGGCTACCCAAACGCCTGATTTGAAGTTCTTTATTTCGTCGTTCTGCAATAAGAAAATGGTATCAACTTTGTTTGGGTAAACTGTTCAATAATTTATTTTTCTGACTAAGCTATACAAATCTTTCGAAAAAACTACAAATAGTTATATCTAATATAATATAATAAGAATCTGGACATTCTTGTTCGATTTAAAAAGTATTAGTAATGGTGCAAAGTAAGGATAGAGATATTACTGACCGCTGAATCAGAGCCTCGCTTGGTGGAGAAGAAACAGCCTGAGCTGCGGACGGGGCCTCTCTTTTCGGCGACGAAACAGTGATAATTCTACTTTGTTTCAGACGCATAAAAATAATTAAGGTATCCTAAGAAATCAGCTACGACTTTAATAATTTTAGAACCACTCATTTATTGTACAGTCTTGCTTGTGTGATTGATCTCCTGGCACAGCTTTCAGCATCATAATTATGCCAGTTCAAGTAGAGAAGTAACTTACAAAAAGGCTTGTAGCTTAAAATATTTTTGGTCTCCTCCAAAATATGTTCGAATGAGTCCACAACGAACTGTTCCAAGAACTTCTCCTGCAAATATGCCACTTTTGAATTTAGAAATTAAACACATCTAACTGCAATAATGTTCTATTGTTTCCTCAAAAATTTCTAGGTAAATCTAAAATGAATTTTTCAAGTGGACAGAAGATTACATAGTATAGAAGCAAGAGAATAGAAGAATAAGTCCAAATACAAGAATATGTTAACCAACAGCCATGTCAGGAAGGTTCCAGCAAATATATCGAGGAGATGAATATATAGTAAAGTTAGTGTATCACCTCCAACCATCGTTTAAACATAAAATCTGGGATTTGAATGAGTCCATAACAAACTATTCCAAGAACTTCTCCTGCAAATATGCCACTTTTGAATTTAGAAATTAAACACATCTAACTGCAATAATGTTCTATTGTTTCCTCCTCAAAAATTTCTATGTAAATCTAAAATGACTTTTTCAAGTGGACAGAAGATTACATAGTATAGAAGCAAGAGAGTACGCATAAAAACTTTGTTTCAGACGCATAAAAACTCTAACTCAAAGCGTACCAAGTTATTTTCTCTGTGCCTGCCAATAGGGTTTTTTTTACAGCAGAGCGCATTCATTATAACAGCTGTATAAAGTAAAATGCGGGCCCTAACCAGTAATAACAGACACCATCAGACTCTAGCACAATGAACCCCAACTCTAACATTGTTAGGCTTTTGCTCTGCCCCTACCAACCGTTAAAATAAACTTTAAACATCCTGTTTTAGATAGAAAACTTTTCACAGCTGTTTATCAGGACATCCATTGAAAGTGCAAGCTTCTTTCATGCCTTGATAAGCTAGAAAATATGGTACCAGGTATAAAATTATGAATAACAGTACAGAATAATATTAGGAGAGTAGATATCATGAACAAAAATATCACTAACGAATTGCAGACCTAATTAACAGCCAAGCGTATTGCAGAGGAAGAATTGGCGATTGCGTGTTGAAGACAGCTTAAGTCTCCGCTAAGAACTCGGTCCTCGAATCCTTGCCTCCTGCATTTTTCCTGCAACACTATCCTTAGCTGCCCGTGTTTTCTCT
Organism: Pinus taeda; assembly: GCA_000404065.3. Taxonomy (NCBI): domain Eukaryota; kingdom Viridiplantae; phylum Streptophyta; class Pinopsida; order Pinales; family Pinaceae; genus Pinus; species Pinus taeda. Next base: position 2,529 of record APFE031188314.1, read on the forward strand.
GTTGCAGTATCCTTAGCTGCCCGTTCTTTCTCCATAGCTGCATCTTTGTTTTCCTCAGTAAACGTGGAGGCAGGAGGTAGTGTCGTGTGCAGGGGGGAAATGGTGTGGGTCATCATGCTTCAGCCTACCGTAGTGGCAGATGGCTTGCATGCAATGCACGTGGCTGTCACATCTATTTTGAATGGAAAACATTAGACACTATATTGTCATGGAATAATTGCCTGCCCGAAAAAAGTTTGAAAGATAAATGGGCAGGATTCATGGGGTTAGAATGTTACTATTGTTACTATAACATTATAAACAAATAGATATTTGAAAAAAAAATCAATATTCAAAGCACTTTTATAAGACGCTACAGTCGGCAGGATTCCATCTGGATAGATTTTTGACAATTTATGGTTAGCTCTCGACTCAGCATATTTGTAGTGTTTAGCTCTAGCGCATTTGTAATCATGTTCGAGTGCGAGCTGGGGGAGCCTACAGATTCAATTATGGGCGCAGGTTATTGCTGAGACGCGTTACGTTCTTAACTATTTTGTTATAATTTGAAAAAATAATGTGCAATACCTATAACTCTTATATGTATAATGTGCAGTACTTTTACGCGTGAGATCAGGGAGACACTGCTTTACTCTTTGAAATTTTGCTGAGACACGTTACTTTCTAAATTATTATCTTATATTCTGATAATAATAAATACATGCGATGCCTATAACTGTATAAGCGCTCTTATGGAGTTGAATGTGAATGAATAAAACAAAAGGCTATCAAATAGGGATTAGTGAAAGAAATAAAGCACAACACAAAATATATATTTATGAGAAATAACAAAAATTAAATTCAGGCAAGAATTAACAAAAAAAAATACATGAAGAATTAAGAAAAGGGCTTACATGATCGGAGAATACAAAATAGATCTCGTAATAATACACTCTCTCCCTTCATGCGGAATATGAAAGTAATCTCTATGTTACATTATTATATAATTTTTTTTAATAAATTCAATAACAAAATAAATAGATACATATTTTAAAATATATAGTATAAAATAATAAATAATAATCAAACAAAATTTAAATTTAAAAATGTTCGTCTCTAAATTTATATTTTTTTTATTTATAAATCCTACAAATTATCTGTTGTTTACTCTACTGCTGAAACCATTGCTACCGATGATGCTCTCTTATACTGGTGATGGTATGTTGGGTCACTATATAGACTTGGCACTAATTCAACAGAAAAAGGCTATGAATATTAATCTTTTACTATAAGGACCGGGACTATGACTTAGTCAACCGAATCCACATCGGGATCTGCACTGAACAGATCTTATTCTCGATCATGACGCACTTTCATAGAGAGGTCCCCACTATTCACTATATCTTTCAACGTTCGCTTCCGTCCAATTCCTTATGATACTATGTACAGTGATCTTTAGCTACTATCGCCGTTCCCTTGTGAAAAGGCATGGAGAGAAATATATAAGTGAGACACGGAAGGATCTAAAATTGACACTCGAACAGGAAAGAAAGGATGCTACAAGCTATAATCGGAGCTTTCACTATTACATCTCGAACTACTGCTTGAACTTCAATCGGGTGTCTAACCACTGCTTCTTCCATAGACATATTATTACCTCAAGAGGATTCTCGAACAGTTGCACCTATAATCGCCTCCACCTCTGGGCACCTATCGCGGTAGTAACCCACCTTTAACCCATTCGCATTCGTTGCCATCACAAGTTAACATTGCCAGTCACTTGATGTTGGCAGTTTCTGTGCTTGCGGCTGGGTAACCTGCAAAGGATCGCAGGTGGCTTAGATGGCTTTCTGGCTGCTGGTGCCTCTAGGCACCTATCGCGGTAGTAACCCACCTTTAACCCATTCGCATTCGTTGCTATCACAAGTTAACATTGCTAGTCACTTGATGTTGGCAGTTTCTGTGCTTCCGGCTGCATAACCTACAAAGGATCAGATCGAACCTGCAAAGGATCGCAGGTGGCTTAGATGGCTTTCTGGCTGCTCGTGGCTGGACCAGCTAGGCAGGGACTAGCTGCCATGCAGCCTGTCTTGTTTTAATGTTATTACTCATGTATATCATTCAAAATGATGTTGTTTGATTTATAAGATATATTGTTTTGATGTTATTTGATCGATTTATAAGATATATTGTTTTTATGTTATTTTATCTATAAAATATATTGCGTAAATTATGAATATTATAATCTATTTCTTTATTTCTAAAATAAATTTAAGAAGTAAGATTTATTTAAATTTAACTTTATCTACCATTTTTAAATATAATTATACTAAATCCACATTATTTACATTACAATTTCAAACACTTATAATTATTTAATATCATATTATTTTAAATATAATTATACTATCTTATTTGCATTGCAAATTCAAACCCTAAATTATTTAATATCCTAGTATTTTTTACAAAATTTAAATGGTAAAAAATACTCCCTATTCAAAATATCATTGGTTAACTAATTCAACTAAACACATTGGAAACTTAATTTTTAAACATTCTTATTGTATATATTAAAAATGGTTCTTAAATATTTTTAATAACTCTATATGTAATTAAAAATACAATTATAATGATTAAATAAAAAAATAGTTAATCAATAATTACATAGGTAATTAATTTTTTAAACTATTTCTTTATTGTATTATGTTTTAAAATGTATTCTTAAATATTTTTAATAAACTTTATATTATTAAAAATATAATTATAATGATTAAATATAAAAATTAGTATTTTATAATAATGAGCATGAATATTAAATAATTTATAAACTTTTAATTTGTATATTAAATACAAATATAGATAGAAAATCTCGGAGAACATATAAAATTAGGTCTTTCCCCTGCCCTATTCTCCTTATAGAAGTAGGTCTTTCCCCTATCAAAAGCCTAGTCATAGCTATGACTAGGCTTCTGTTGAACAAGCACAAGCTCAATAACATAGGAGATCATAGACTTCCCAAGCTAGCTTTAATTTCCAGCCAAAACCATCTAAGTCTCAAACGGGGATGGTATAAAGACACGAGGGCCTGGATGAACCATTGGGAGATCAACGAGAACGATGCATTGCAAAACATTAATAGCATTAAAAATATTGTTATTTCTAAGTTCAAAGAAAAAATGTGGTGTGAGAAAGATTTAGCGGCTAAAAGAAAATTGAGTTCTTATAAGAAGGTCATCAACCCCACCCTAGAAGATCAAAAGTATATCTCTGTTTTAGCTAGCTCAAATAAGAAAAATAATCTAGCAAAGTTTAGAACGAACTCTCATGAGCTCCACAGTGAAACACTTCGTTGGACAGTTCCTAAAACACCATGGACTGAAAGAATATGCCATCTCTATGATAATAGGAACATTGAGGATGAAAACCACTTCCTCTTAGAGTGCCCCGTGTACAACCACATTAGATCTCACTTTCATAATCTTTGTCGCAATACTGACCTTCCTAGCCTTTTACAACGTCAAAATTACAGTGAGCTTGGGAGCCTTCTCTCCAATCTTTTTGAGCATAGAAATAAAACCTTAAATCAAACTAAATAATTTGTTTCTCTAGGTCCCATAGACCAAATTTTGGTCTCAGTGGACTTTAACCACCACCACCATCATCATCATCATCATCAAAAATTATTTTTAATACTGATTTATGATGATGATGATGATTAAGGTTTATTAAGACAAATGCATCCAACTTCAAGAAAAGAAAAAGAATCTAATTGTTATTTAACAAAATCTTATTTCCGTGATTAAAAAAAAAAAAGTCTTCCAAGATCGATGTAGTTGGGTTGGCTTAATAAATCAAGAAGATTGGATGTGTGGCACATGTTAGTGAATTGATAGCAAATGTGAGTAAGAACCAGATTCATCTTCCACCTTCTTAGTATTGCAAATTTGACCAGTTCTATTATCCCAAAGAGTCTTAGAAGTATAGACCACTACCCACTTTTAAATTAAGAATTTATTTTTCCAGAATAATTGATATATATATATATAGTTAATAATATTTAAATATATCATCAAATATATTTATATAAGTATAATTAATTATATTAATATGTTTTTGTTATGTTTAATAATTTGGTACATTGTTTTTTAAATAATTTTTATAGCATAATTAAATTAGTTTAGATTCATCTTAATTTGAGATTTATAAGGATTAAATTATTGAAAATACAAATTTATTTACCTTGAAAATTTTGATTCTTCTTTGCATTTAATAGATTAGGTTTAGAGATAAAATAAATCTATGTTGATTCTTAATAATATTATTTATATTTGTATAAATTTTACATCTCTATTCTTATTTTAAATTTTATTAAAATCTTAATTATATATAGAAAAATAGTGCACATTTATTTATATGTGTGTGTGCTATAATGTAATGTTTAACATTTTCACTAAATCAAATTAGATTAATGTAATAAATAAATAGAATAAGAGGATTTATGTAATGTAATGCAAACATTTTAATTCGATAAAAATAAAAATAAAAATAATCATGTAATAATAATAATAATACTAATAATGGCCCTTGGTATTAAGAACTCCTAGTATGGACCCATGATATTAATGTGGAATATAGCCTATTTAAAGGGGAAATTAAACCAGTCCTCTCGATCTACCAAGAGCAAGGAAGGATCAAATTTCTTGAGATGAAAACCCCTTTTAAAATGAAAAGAGATTTGATCTCACTTGAGGCTTGATAAATCTCGGGCTTGATAAATCTATAGTTAAAAGAATCTAAATAGATTTATATAATTTTCACATACCTATACATAAATATTCTTATTTATAATAGTATGCTTATTAATTAAATTTATTAAATTTTATATATTTATTAATTATATCTTTTCAATAAAATGGTTAACAATATGAATTATTATTATTTCATGACATTGCACATAAAAAAATGTTTGTAATTTTATTAATAAAAAATAATCCAATTCTCACATACCCATAAGTAAAACCTTCACAATAAATAACTATATATATATATAATCTATATAACAATACAGTGCATTAGTCCTTCAATGTATAAACCAAGGATCTACTTATTTAATTGGTAATAATACATTGACTCAGCCCCTAAACATATAAACAAACGGATTTATTATTACCGCAACACTTATTTAATTCTTGAATCTTTGCAATACATAGGCATAGATATAAGATCTGTAGTAACATTTACTAAGGTTTTGTGGTGATATACGAGTCACCTCACATTAGTTTAGTTATACCTTAAGCACATGACTCAGTTCAATCTTTAATTACATCATTCGACATTTGTTCAGTAATTAATGGCATCCTTTTTGGGCGGCTTACTGCCCCTAGGGTTGAGGAACCACGGCCTCTTGAGCTTTCGCCGTGGTGTCTAGCTGGGACTTCCTGCACGGGTAAGAGTGCAACATCAATGGTGCCTCGGCGATTTCCGAATCAAACGATGGAGAAATTTTGCCATCGATCTAAACTCTGTGAGGATGTGGAAACCGGTCCTTTGGTGCATTTTCCATACACTTGTTCGGTCTCTGGTTCACTATGGAATTCTTTCTTTGGTAATGGTTTCCGCTTGTATTTTTCTTCCTTCTGAAGCGTTCTTAGTGTTGGGTTGAAGTGTTTTTCATGGGAACTAAGGACTTTCCTATTTTTTACACTTTACCTCTCAAGACTATCCTCGCATCTGGGTCCAGTTCTGATGTATCTTTTGTATATACTCCCATACTCCCATTTCTATGTTGTTGATTTTGGTTTATTTTTCTTAAAGTTCATCATTGAATCTAATCTGATTTCTTGGTGCTTATTTGTCAGGTTTTCATGCCCAGGTGCTGAAGCTTTTGGAGCTTTGCTCCTTCTGCCAAAATCCTTATTCCTCAGCAAGTCTTCACCAGGTATGCGTGAGGGGTTTTGGTTAAATACAGAATGGGGATTTCTTAGCTTCTTTTCCTATGTTAGTTGAATGCGTCAATTTTGAAATGGATTAGAGGTTCCGATACAGTATGTATTTTAGTTTTAAGGCTCAGAGCCATCAATTCAACCTTAGAATCTATGAGTTTTTAAGTGTAAAAGATGAAACCCTCGCTTGGGGTTTTGCGCTGTATTCGTCTGTTATTTGGCTCTAAACTAAAGGTGTTTCAGTTTTTATTACATAATAATTATTTCAGACTTTGGTTCTGCTCTTTATGCATATATTTCTCCAATTCCGTATTGAGGCACTGTAACTTTTCTATTAACTTGTAGCACATTATTTATGGTATTTACTATGGTTACTATTTAGCGGCATATCCTGCTTTTCCTTTCTGGGTTGTAAAGTTTTCTTTTTGGTTATATCCTTTAGCTAGATTTAGTTCCAGCTCTGCCCTCTTGGAGCTGAGTTGGTACTGGAAAGCCCTACATACTATATTTCTTTCTCTAAGGGTTAGTGGTTTTTCTTGCTCTAGTAATGAGGCAGAACCCTGTTCCTCACCTAACTCCCAATGTTGCATTTCTAATCAACAATTAGGGTTATAATCACATTTTCTTGCGTTCTTCCTAACTGGAAAACTACGCACCTTCCTTTACTTCATTAGTTGCTTCTATGAATTTAACAACAGATAGTTTCATTTATTTGCGGGTTCTTCATTATTATTTTTAATTTCTGTCTCTATCAATTTATCAGTAAATGATTCCGCTATTCTACGGTTTTACTGTCTTTACGAGTTAATAACAATTAATCTTGTTATTCTATAGGTTTACTGTTTTTATGAAGTGATAGTGAATAACTTCGTTATTCTATAGGTTTACTGTCTTTATCAATTAACAGTGAATAACTTGGTTATTCTATAGGTTTAGTTTATTTATGAATTAATAGTAAATAATTTAATTATTCAACAAGTTTACTATTTTTATGAATTAATAGTAATTAACTTGGTTCTTCTATTGGTTTACACACATAGCCTTCTTAATTACTAGGTCCATTCTTAATTACTAGGTTCATAATTTTCATAGTAATTAATTTAGTTAAAATAAAAGCATATCCATCATGCTAATTAGAAGATAAATCCTATGACTAAAAAGGTAGGGTCTCTAGATTATACTTATCTCTCTCACTTAAATTCGAGTTGAACTAGATTTTAATTCTCTCACTTAAATTCGAGTTGAACTAGATTTTAATTCTCTGTTTATCTTGCCTCGTGATGCTGAAGCATTCAACTCAGAAAAAATCATTGTATTTTAGTAGACATAGGGGGTCTTGTGTTTTAAGTAAGTTAGTTTCCTAAGTGTTAAATTAATGTAATTATTTAGGCTTTTGAGTTATTTCAATGAGAATAGGAATTAATTAAGTATTTTGAGGCATATTTGTAAATGTTCTCAAATGTTCGAGAACATAAGAGATTTAGGATAGTTGAAAGATTTGGGAATCAATTGTAAATCTTAGTTTAGGAGTTGGTTTCATAATTTGTGGATTAAAGAAGATCTTTAGGGATAAAGAAGAGATTTTAGGATTTTTTTGCGAAAGTTATGGATCTAAACCACGAATTGGTTATAGAATCCTTTTGTATAAATGTAATCCTAAAAGGCATAGAAAGGGGTTAGCTAGTTAGAGGTTGTGAGTCAGAGGTTTGATTGTAAGCCTATGGTCAGGTAGGAAAACAAAGGCCACTGATTAGAAAATCCGGTAAGAGAGGTAGAGAGTCTCATTAAGTAATCATTTGTTTATATATATATATATGGAGAGAGAGAGAGAGAGAGAGAGAGAATTCAATTCTTGAATTGTGTGAGTGTGGATTGAGTAATATATATATATATAGAGAGAGAGAGAGAGAGAGAGATAGAGAGAGAGAGAGAATTTAATTCCTGAATTGTGTTAGTGTGGATTGAGTAATCGAATGATAAATTGTGTGTGAATTAGAGTTTATGTGTAGCATATATCTGCAAGTGAAGTTCGAGTAGAACACAAAGAAGAAGTGAGGACGAAGGCTCGTGGTTTGATCGTTAAATCCATTTGAAGGATCACAGGTAAGGTTCATGAGTGATTGTGTTAAGAGTACATAGGGTAAGTCCAAGAGGGAGTTGTGTTGCACAACAAATAAATACTGAAACCCTAGAGAAACCTAAAACCACAGAAGAACACTGAGAATGGCATAGAAACGAAGTAAAGAGAAGTACAAATAAATGAAGTGATAATGCACAAGAGCCATTGGATCTATAATATCAATGAATGAGGTTGAAAGCGATGGGCGATCAAGATTAAGTCGCGCAGCATAAAGTAAAAGAAATGAGCAATGGATATTAAACCTAAGAGTTAGCGGAATATGAGAGTGATTTCCTTAGGTGGAACTGGTTTTTGCGTTGCATAAAAAACGTAAGTGGTTTCCAGAAAACGAACCTAATGAAGGTATGAACCATATCTTAATTGAGTTGAAATATGGAGGAGATCGGACCATCCATTGAACCCATGATCAAACGGAGATCATGTGCTAAGAAAGTGCAAAGAAGTCTTCCAGAAATGGACCCGGTAAAAGTTTATACAACAAGGTTAAGATTTTGTTGAGATCTGGTGATCAAGACCGTCCGTTGGTGGATTGATCAGACAGATATCGCGTGGAGAAGATGTGCGTATGTTAATTCACTGAGCGAACCTGATATGATTATGGTCGTGAGTTAATCTTATTTGAGTTTTGGAGGATGAATGGAGATCACATGATAGCCATTGATCTGGTGGAGTGAAATCAACGGTGGAGGATTGAACCAATAAAGGTGAGCATTGGTATATGTGCAAGGTTGCAGAAAGGTAAGGTTAAGTGGGTCTAGGCTATATTTCTATTATATTTCTATTATAATAGAAATAAAGTGAATTAAAAGGTTTAAGTCGGGTTGACATAGTCTAACTATGGTATGGTTAAAATGAGCGGATGTTATGAATCAACCAAGGTTATGGAGGGTTGAATAGAATTCCACTCAAAGGTTAATTGAGGGTCACACTATTGAATAGTCAAATGAAACGTTTCCACATAAAACTTAATTAAGAAGCCTTAAAACTTTATTTGTGAAGGTTTTCGCCATGGATGAGGTGATTAAGGCCTAGGACCAGTGACATGCAATTTTATTGGCATAATGTGGGTATTGTTGGCTTAGGCTGGTATCATTTGGTATCAAAGCATAATAAGGAAATTCTATGTTATGTTTTAAAGACATGATACAGGCAAGAGGAGATCCAATTATTTGAATCTGATAAGTAGAAGGCATGACATAAGATGATAGTAAGTGATAATCTTAAGAAGAGGTTGCAGAAGCATAAAATAAGCACATTGATGTTTGTTTTCTTGAGGAAAATGGAGATTCACTCAATGTGAAGAGTGGATGTAGACCTCTTGTAAAGTCATACAAGTATTGTTTTATTTAACTCTCGTTTGAGTTTTGTAGGTTAAAGATAGAGCAAATCTTGATAGAAGTAGACAAATAAAGAAAGTTCTATAAGTTCTAAAGAAAAAAGTGATTGACAGACTGGAAAAACAGGTGGCAGTGAACTTGAAGAATCCGACTGAAGGTTGGACAGAGATGACAAGATTTTTCTCATAATGCAGTTGAACAACAAGCAATTGAAAGCCGGAAATGATCTTTCGTTTAATTATCATTGATATGAAAGTAATAGTAATTAGTGAAGCATCTCATAAAGAATATCACATCATGAAGAGCAGTGATGAGGAAAGCCAGTAAAGGTTTTTCTGAGAGAGTGACAGAACCTAGTATTTCACTTGTGTTTCAAATACAAGAGGATAGTTGTGTTCTCAAAAGTGCAGATGAGATGAAATCTAGAGCATGGAGTGCTCATATGGTTCCAAAGAAGAGAACCAAAAAGATGCCAAATGACTAAGCTCAAGGAGAGAAGCTTAGTGAGGTAGCATGCAATAGGGAGGATTTGTTGTTGCAAAAACTTGTGTAGCTCATAGTGAGTGAAGAACTCATAGAGATGGAGAAGAAGATTTCTATCGATAGTCATAGCAGAGGTTCCGAGGAAGACCACAACAGGAGAAAAGTGAAGAAGGAGAATAGGTAAATGGGAAGAGAATGAGTCAAGAGGAAATTGACAAATAGATTGCTGAGTTGAAAGAAAAACTCAATGTATTGAGGATGATACTTGAGGAAAACCAAATACTAGGTTGGGTCTTGAGAAAAAAGGTAGTGAAGTGACATAAGCTATAGAGAAGGCTAAAATAGAGGGAGGTGAAGTGGATGATAGAAGAACTCAGAGAAGCTAAGTTAGAAATGGAAGTTTCCATTTTATGAACCAAAACAAGGTGAAGTTCTAGGTGAAGATGAAGACTTGAAGACTAAAACTTCAAGTGAGATCAAAAGGTCACATGATTGTAAATCTAATAATTTGTGTATGTTTGCAGGTGAAACATGTAAAGAAGGACAATTTGCTAATATTTTCATAAAGGAGGAAGAAGACAGGTAGAATCTAAATTTTGTTCTGAAAGAAAATGAGATAGATAGGTCTCATGTAAATACATGTACACAACTGGGGCAAAGTTTTACTTTTTAGCATATTGCAAGGACTGAAAGCATAGGAAATTTGATCATGATGATTGCCAAGAGCAAGAAGAAGTGGAAAAGGATATAAAGCAACCAAGTGGGCAGCTTGAAGAGGTTGAAGAAAAGACCATCAAAATATTTCTGAGTCAGGTAGAGGACTTGGAACAACAGAAAGACTTTAGTAAAACATTAATGTTTGATGTTGTTACAAGACAAGAACAACTTCTTGAGAAGAAAGGAGATGAGAATCAATCTGAATTGATATGTGAAGCAGCAATTGAGATTATTGAACTCTATAATTTTCAAATTGATAATTTTTGTATAAATGCAGGAATCATAAGTAATGATGAAGTAATGATGAAGTACTTATGAAGTGTAACAGAGAAATTGAATTGTTGGAGTATTTTCTGGAAAATTCAGACCATGATAGTGTGATTGCAGAGGAAGGAGTTCACTACAGTGGAAAAGTGCAAGAAGAAATCATGGAAGCAGATGGTGTGCAGGAGGGACTAGCTAACAGTGTCATAAATTCTTTTGAGAATTTAAATCAGCATATTGATGTGCTGATAGAGGAGGAGAAATTAGAGAAGCATACTAATGTGTTGCCAAAGGAAGAAGAGGCGCAAAAGCCTTATGATTTTTATTTATAAAAAAAATTGTGAGTGTAGGTTTAGTTGCAGATGCTAGAGAAACTTTGGCACAGATGAGTAGCCAAATAGAGATGGAAGAAGAGGATTTTATGGAAAATTTTAATCCATGAATCAGAGATGTTCAATTAGTGGAAAGAATGCTAGATAGTCAGGATTCAATGCAAAAAGAAACAATTATGAAAGAGGGTAAAGATGAAATGGTGGTTGATAGAATCCGACAACTTCAATGAGAAGATAATGAACAGAAGTTTGAAGAGTTAGTGAACACCAATAATAACTCGAGACAAAGAGAAAGAGGTAGCAGTAAGTGGCAGAGTATGGACTAGCCCAAGGATGTGCTGGAGATGGATATTGAAGAGTTATGGAAGTTAATCATGAAACAGTCTGTATGGAGGAGATTGACAGTAGCAGGAAGTGTGATCAATCAAAATTTGAACCTAATTGATAAGGAGAGGAAGATGAAACAGAAGACAGCAGACATCCAGTTGTAGCAAAGGTGCAGAGCTTTCAAAAAACTACAAACTAAAGTTTGGGACCCTGGAGGTTTTCTATCAAGATATGAAGACACAAAATCAGGAGATCATGAATATTTTCTATCTTGGGAGTCTAATCCAGGAGCATTCAGCTTAGAAAAATCATTTTATTTTAGTAGACATAGGGGTTCTTGTATTTTAAGGAAGTTAGTTTCCTAAGTGTTAAATTAATGTAATTATTTAAGATTTTGAGTGATTTCAATGAGCATAGGAATTAATTAAGTATTGCGAGGCATATTTGTAAATGTTCTCGAATGTTGGAGAACATGAGAGATTTAGGATAGTTGAAATATTTGGGAATCAATTGTAAATCTTAGATTAGGATTTGGTTACATGATTTGTGGATTAAAGAGGATCCTTAGGGATAAATAAGAGATTTTAGGAATTTTTTGAGAAAGTTATGGATCTAAACCAAGAATTGGTTATAGAATCCTTTTGTATAAATGTAAGCCTAAAAGGCATAGAAAGGGGTTAGCTAGTTAGAGATTGTGAGTTAGATGTTTGATTGTAAGCCTATGGGTAGGTAGGAAAATATAGGCCACTGATTAGAAAAACAGGCCAGAGAGGTAGAGAGTCTCATTATGTAATCATACATACATCTATATATATATATATAGAGAGAGAGAGAGAGAGAGAGAGAGAGAATTCAATTCTTGAATTGTGTAAGTGTGGATTGAGTAATCGAATGATAAATTGTGTGTGAATTAGAGTTTCTGCATAGCATATTTTTGCAAGTGAAATTCGAGCAGAACATAGAGAATACGTGAGGATAAAGGATTGTGATTTAATCGTTGAATCCATTTGAAGGATCACAGTTGAGGTTCAGGAGTGACTATGTTAAGAGTACGCGGGGTAAGTCCAAGAGGGAGTTGTATTGCAGAACAACTAAATACTAAAACCTTAGAGAAATTCGAAACCACAAAAGAACGTTGAGAATGGCATAAAAACGAAGTAAAGAGAAGTGCAAAGAAATGAAGTGACGATGCATAGGAACTATTGGATCTATAAGATCAATGAATGAAGTTGAAAGCGATGGGTGACCAAGATTAACTCGCACAACATAAATTAAAAGAAATGAACAGTTGAGATTAAAGCTAAGAGTTAGCTGAAGAGGAGAGCGGTTTCCTTAGGCATAAGTGTTTTTTGCGTAGCATAAAGATCATAAGTGGTTTACAGAAAACAAACCCAATGAAGGTATGAACCATATTATAATTGAGTTGAAATCTAGAAGAGATCGGACCGTCCATTAAATCCGTGATCGAACGGATATCGCGTGCTGAGAAAGTATGGATGAATCTTTGAAAAATGGACACGATAAAATTTTATATAGTGGGGTTAAGGTTTGTTGAGATCTAGTGATCAAGAACGTCCGTTGGTGGATTGATCGGACATATATCATGTTGAGAAGATTTTCGCAGGTTAATTTGCTGAGCGGAGCTGATATGATTATGGATGTGAGTTAAAGTTAATTGAGTTCTGGAGGATGAATGGACATCACACGATAGTCGTTGATCTCGTGGAGTGAAATCAATAGTGGAGGATTGAACCGATAAAGGTGAGCATAGGTATATGTGCAAGGTGGCAGAAAGGTAAGGTTAAGTGGGTCTAGGCTATATTTCTATTATATGAGGTTATAATAGAAATAAAGTGAATTAAAAGGTTTAAGTCGAGTTGACAAAGTCTAACTATGGTATGGTTAAAATGAGCGGATGTTATGAATCAACTAAGGTTATGGAGGGTTGAATAGAGTTTTTCTCTAAGGTTAATTGAGGATCACACTATTGAATAGTCGAATGAAACGTTTCCACATAAAACTTAATTAAGAAGCCTTAAACCTTTATTTGTGAAGGTTATCACCGTGGATCAGGTGATTAAGGCTTGGGACCAATGACATGCAATTTTATTGGCATAATGTGGGTATTGTCGACTTAGGATGGCATCACCTCCCAACCTTGAGACCAGCGCTGCTTCGTTTTATGTCTCCCCCCGAGCTACCCCTCACAGGTTTTCTCCTCAAGAACTTATATCTTAAACAGTAATAGCTATCTCGTCTTAACCAGACATAGCTACTTTATCATTGTTTGTCCTTCTAGCATAGTTAACCTCTTTCTTTTTTTTTAATATTTCTCAACCTTTTTCCTTCATGATCTCATATGCCCCATCCTCTTGATCCCTTGGAATAAATCTTCTCATGGAAGTACTTAGGTTTAGGTAACCACCCAACCTAACTGTTTGAGAAACAAAATTGTTACCCTTTTGATAATTCATCCACATTTAATTTTAATCAAACAATTACTACCATCATTCTGACATTCCACTTTTCATATATTTTAATCAAAATTAACTAATTATATAAACTTAATCAGTATTCAGTTTGTTTAAAGTGTAGTAAATAAATATTTACATATATGGGGGACATCACACCTTCCCCCCTTAAGATTGAACATCGTCCTAATGTTCTTCTATTGGAAATAACTTCGGAAAAATCTCCCTCATAGTCTGTTCATCTTCCCAGGTAGCCTCGTCTGGCCCAAAATGTTGCCATTGTACTTTAACTTGGGTGATAACTCATTTTTGCAACATTACTTCTCTCTTATTGATTATACCCATTAGCTCGACCAGGAAATCACCTTCCGGTTAGACCTGTATGCCACAATAAAACTTTAGTCAATTTCATGAAATCAAAACATAAATATGTTATACGATATTTTATGTATACGTATATTTATATAAGATTTACCTATGAGAGTTCAATTCCTCTGACTCACCTGTATATCCTGCCAATTTATTATGTGTTTGGGGTCATATATATATTTCTTTAATACAGAAACATGAAAGACATTGTGCACATAAATATGGTTGGGTAAGGCGAGTTAATAAGCCACTAGCCCAATTCATGCTAACATTTGAAAAGGACCGCAAAATCGAGGTGCCAATTTGTTGCATCCATTCCATTACAGTCTACTTTTTTAGCCCAAACACGAACATAGACATGATCCCGCACCTAGAATTCCCAAAAACTTCTTTTCTGGTCAGCAAAATTCTTTTGTCGGTCTTAAGCGACCTTTAAATTGGTTTGTACTTCTTTGACCATTTCTTCCATTACTGCTAGCATATCAAGCCCTAGCATTAACTTATCTTCTGGACCGCCCCAATTTGAGGGAGTCCTAAATTTACGCCCATACAACACTTCAAAAGGGATCATTTGTGTAGAAGTATCATAACTGTTGTTATAAGCAAACTCCACTATATGTAAACACTCTTCCCACTCGAACGGTTATTGCATTACATAAGATCGAAGCATATCCTCTGCTACCTGATTTACTTGTTGAGTCTTCCCATTTGTCTGAGGGTAGTAGGTAGTACTAAAATGTAGTTGAGTGCCTAGTCCTTCAAACAAGGCTTTCCAGAAGGCTGATGTAAATTTTACATCACGGTCCGAAATTATAACTTTTGGTATGTTGTGTAGCTTAAAAATAGTTTGAGTAAATATGTTAGAAATCTATACTGCCTTATAAGCACACTGTATAGGTATGAAGTGAGAATATTTTCTCAGCTTATCAACTACCACCATTATTGAATCATTCTGTTTTCTTGACTTGGGCAACCCTGTTATAAAATCGATAGAAATAACTTCCCATTTACATTCCAAAATAGGTAATGGGTGAAGTAAAACAACTGGGTGACGGTGTTTGTTTTATGAAACCAACTCAAGAAAAGATAGAAAATATATATCAACGCCTTAAAATCCAGCCTCTTCGAGGAGGCAACCTCCTTTACATTACATAAATGAACAATTCTTGGATGATTCAAATGACAAAACCTCCTTTCTATATATAGGAGTCTAAGGAGTGACAATATAACCC
>APFE031188322.1:0-16706 GCA_000404065.3 Pinus taeda
GTCCTTACACCATTACTAAGGCTATGGGAGACAATGCATTTGAGCTCAGCATTCCCCCATTCCTTGGCCTGTACCCAGTGTTCAATGTGGACCGCCTTCGGCCATACTTTCCACCATTACTAGACACATCCGACATTGCAGAACAGCTCCAACCCACAGAATTAATTCCAGATTGCATGGAACAAGCTGCAACTGATCGGATCATGGACACACAGATCAAGAACACTCGCCAACAGAATATCCAACTGTACCGAGTTGTCAAAGCAGGCCAACTCCTTCAGCAGGGCAAGTGGTTCACCAGGAAACAGGTTCAGCAGAAGTTTCCTCATCTCATGGAGGAGCCCAACGCAATGGGGACCATTGCTTCCTAAGGGGGGAGGAATGATCCAGGTGGATATTGGTGGCCACCTGCCAAGTCCACATGGACCCCCACAATTGTCTTCCTCAGCATTTTCAGTTTCCTTAATTGTAGCACAACTTACTATTTTTAGCAGTTTTTCGGGTCCTGAACTTCCGGAGCCGTTTTGAGGCCCTAAACGACGTTTTTTGGGGAATCCGGGGGCAACATGGGTTCATGGAATAGACTGATGTTGCCAGTTCCAACAATGATAGTGCTCGAATAGATCTTTCTAATGAGCTATTGTACGCGTCAAACGGAGATCATATGCTAAAGTTACGACCCTGGGAAGTTGATGTACCAACTTACCCCCAAACGGGGCCCACAGTTTGGCGTTTCATCTCCTAGGGTTAGGTTTTGGAATGTTAAGGGTTTTTCATTGTTTCTCAAACAATAGCCTTCGAGCCTCATTGTAACACAGTTCAGAGGCATGTAGCCATCACATCTCTTCTCAGAGATAAGCTACCATCGCCCTAGCTAGTTTATTTCCATTTCTGATTGTAAGCATATTTTAGTATTTTTTCATTAATGAAATGAAGTATTATTTCCGCTGCATATTTGTGTATATGGTTATCTCTGTAATTTGTTGCGTCCCTGTTTACATCCGGATCACAAAAAGAGAGGGAATAAATAGATAATCAAGTGTTGATAGTAGTACAACTTCCAATGGATTTCACCAAGCTTATCTGGGAATCCAAACACGGGCTCATGCAAAAGTTATCTATGACTGCAAAGAAAAAAAAAAGTGTGAAGCATAAAGTAAAAGAAAGAAAATCAAAGAAACAAACAAGTAAAGAAAATAACTACTCCTAACCTAACAGTGAATAGGCTAGATTCACATAAAATGATACTTCGAATGCAGCCACTGACGCATTGGTTGGCCTATGTACATGACGGAATGCATGTCAAGAAAGATATACAAGCATAACAACAAACAAAAAGGATAAGAAAATGAAAACCAAAACATTCATAGTTTGAAAGAACACTCAGAAAATAAATAAAGAAACATGCATGGAAGACATTTTGCAGGTGCATTGTGGTGTTTAGACACAATGCAACTTGAAGACATGCAAGAACAAACTTTCGAACTGCAATAACAGGATAACATAAAGAAAGAATAAATTTTGTGTTTTGAGAGTGTGCTCACCACATATGACTCCTCCAATGACTGAGTGATGGGATCATGTGATACAAATGGATGATGCAAAGATTGTAAAATAGATAGATTTTCAATGTGTGCGATAGAGTGATGAGGAGCCTAGAAACATTCAATAAATTTATGATCGGAAGTGGAACTGATATCAAGACTACGAGAACCTGAAATAACCATCAACTCGGGTTGAAGTGCCTCTACAACATGGGGAAGTTCCAGCACCTCAGAAGATGGATCATCAAATATCAATGGCTTGGAAAGATCAACAGTGGAAAAATCATAATGGTGATCAAATGAATCAATGAAAAGATCACAACAACCACGATCGGAAAATTAAATATTACAAACAGAGGCATCCTCATGATTTGATGAATCGCAAAGAGTGGATGATGGAGAAAGAGAAATTCCATCCTCTATATTTATAGAAAGATAAGATGAGAGATTGGAAAGATAATGGAAAGCCAATTTGTCCTCTCTGCCTTCAAATGAAAAAGTGACATTCTACGTGTTCCTGAGAATGATTTGAAATTGATTCTTCACCAGATTTATCAAGGATATTTGGATCATGGAAGATGTCAAGATAATGAGGGAGAGGTGCGGAAGGAGAATAATCATCCTTCATTGCAGATTCTTGTTTAGTAATGGGATCTCACACATAATCATAGTAAATGATATCACAAGTTGGTTGCTCAACACTAACTCCATCCAAAAATTTATCCTCATGAACATCAAAATAAGTATTCAAAACAAGTGAACACAATAACTCACAATCTGGGGCATCAAATGAACCAAATGATGGAGGATGAGGAGATAACACTTCATTGTGACCATCATATTGCAGTCCAAACCTACGCTGAAATTATGAGTATGTGGGGTGGGAGAATATGGTGGTAGATAGGTGGATGGAATCTCAACTTCTCCCACATAAACCTATCGAATTGGAGTTGTTTGATGAGCAGGGAACGGAGGGTCACTTTGAAAACCTCATCTGTCATATATTTAGAATATTTAATACTGAGGTATGTTGGGAGAGGTTTGAAAGATTTGAGCATGTGTGGATTATCCGAAATGTGAATAAGATATAGGAATCTATCTACCAAGAATGACCAATCAACATCATCTTATGGAAATTCAAAGCAAATATGAATAAATTGATCGTGAAAATCCTGAACAGATTCATCAGGTGCTTTTCGCATAATCAAAATTTTCTTGCACAGAGTTTTACGATCATACATATCAAAAGCACGGAACAACTCTGTAACAAGGTGTTCGAAAGAGTATATGGATTCATTAGAAATGTGTTATGCCATTCTCATACACACCCTTCGAACATGAGAATGAGAAACCTACAACCAACATCCTCACAGTGGATATTGTGCTTTGTGCAGAAATTAAGAAAATGGGTGGTGTGCTAAAATAAGGTTGTTTCACCCTCACCATTGAATTTCAAATTTGACATGTCATCAATAATTCTCGTCAGCACTTTCAAATTTGTGTGTCTAGAAAAACATGTCGGGGTTATGATTTGGGAAGAAGTCATTAAATAAGTACAGAAATTCAAAACAGACTTCAAGGGCTTAGCTTGTCATCTAGCCTTCCTTCTAGCGCCAGAAATGTTAATGGTGCTGGACACACCAACATTTAGGGGATCTCTCCGATATGAAGTCCCAACTAGGCCTCACACCGTTTGGAGTAGGATTCCCAACAATGGGTGGTAATGTTATTCCTTGATTGCGAAAACGTGCAGAGTGAAATACAATAACTTTGGTGAGAGAAAGTGTGTGACCCTGTATAAAGTGAAGTGTGATGCTTGGTGATTCCAACACATAAAGGGAAAAGGAAGTGCGCCCCTTGGAAGCCTGTAATAGTACGCAGCTTGAAATGAACACACGAGCGTAATGACATCATGAGCTAACATGTGTAATATTCCACAAGTTAAGGTGACGAATTAATACAGCAGCATGCATTCAACAATATTCATACAAATGCAAACTAAATAGTTCATAAGATAAGTGTAAGTTAAATAACATACATTGCAAATATAACAATAATAGTACTACTATATCTACAACATATGCATGAAAGTGTGTCGGCTCTGAGTTTTATTACAAGTGAAAGTTGCATTCATACACAAACCATTGACAAACCACTAGCCCCAATAGTGGAACATTAAAGTCAAGAACATTTGCTCCTCCAAAGAAGTATACGTGTTGTATGCTACAGAGAAGCCAAGGCTCTTCACAATACTCCCAAGTTCCTTCTAAGCCTAAGCCTAGCCAATATTTTGGCTCCCAAAAGCCCCTTACATGAGTTATGAGGTTCTATTTATAACAAGAGGGGGTGACTCTTCAAATCCCCTTTGTGACATTTGGACTACCCTCATGACTCTTCAACTTCTTTACAAAATGACTCATTACATTATATCATGAATCTTCATATTCCAAGTGTCAAATAATATTACAATTTACAATTGTACCCATATAAGACAAAATAGGTTAGAGACAACTTGACAGCCTAACAAGAAAAAACATTATGATGCTTGAGTTTAGGAAAACTCTAGCTCAACAAATTCCACTTTATGCTTCTTAGTAACATATTGGTGTTAAGCCCAGTACTGTGTGATGACATCCCCAAATTGTGTAATGGTATCTACCTGGAAATGGACTCTAGCCTCCATGGCAACTGGGTACAATGACTTGGAACTAGTTTCAACTTCATTCTGAAGCATGAGAAACATTGTTCTAATCTGGACAGGACCACCAATGTAGTTCTTCATATTATTTCCATTCAACTCCAAATATTCCTTGGCAGCAATTTTTCTAAGTTGCTCCAACTACTCTTTGATCTCCTGTTGGACCCGTTTCCTGGGTTTGGATTTGGTGAGAGAACCAACCGATGGGATCTTGTGTATTTTCACCAATACATCCAAACTACTGAACAACCGTACATATGAGGCTCGAATGGTACCAATGAATTAGGTGAGTTGCTTGTTGTTCTCAATCATCATTCAAACTCTCACTCTCTCCAACTCTATTTGTGGCTTCATTTTCTTCACTAAGTCAAGCGGTGCCCCTTTGTATCGAATTGTCCATTCTTGCACATAGGAAATGAAAGCTTGTATGTTCTTGAGATTTTTAACAAACTCTTTTCTCTATTAATGTAGTCCATGCAAACAGAGAACTACTTTATGTACAATCACAAACCCCTCATATAGTTTCTGCATGGTTTCTCTAAGTGTTGATACTTCAACAAGTATCGTTGCTCCCATCTCCTCCAAGTAGACCTGTGTGGAAACTATGGAGTTGTTTTACCTCTTGCCTGTAAACCTACAAGTTTTGTGCCAATTACTAGTTCTTGGTAGTCAAATACTGAATGTTTGATCTTGTTTCTCCTATAAAGGCCAAGTAGGTCTCGACAACGACATTTGGATTCTTCCTGGTGTCTGCCATTATCACCCTTACTCTAACAAATTCAAGTGATGCGTGATCATCCAAAAAATGATTTCTCCTTGCTTATACAATATTCCTTTGGAACTCATCAAATGACAAATTGTACACATCCATTACCAGATGATCATCAAGAGTAACATCATCCCCTTCCTCGCTTGGGGTTGGCTCTGCTTTTGGAGGTGGTGGAGACTAAACGATGACCTGCAGCGCACTTGGCATCATATCAACATCTTCATTCTGTAACTCCTGTTCCATCTCCACGTTAGTTACTTCGATTAAGTGCTCAATCTGATGAGAAAGCTCTCGATCCTGCATTTGTTCACCTTCCTCCTCAGCTGCTAGTTGATTATGTTTTTTCTCTTCAACTTGAATCAGTGTTGTTTCTTCTGCCATTGTGCCTTGCCTTTATTCTTCTTCCTAATTCTTATTTTCTTCTTGTTATTTCCTCCTCTACTCCCATTCTTCCTTTAGTTTTTGTTTTGCTTCCTACAACCTCTTCTTTTCTCTCTTCCTCCGCTTCCTTTTTACTTCTGTTGCTAAAGCTTCTTTCATCACAATCACATATGCTTTCATCTTGTAACTTTGTTCTCCCTCTGGACTGTCAGAAATATTTATGTTTCCCTTGTCCTGCATGGGATTGATTCCTTCTCCTATTTTTTCTTCCGGAGTTGCTACCCTCTTCAAAGTAGCCTGTGAAGTCCCTGCTAAATTGATCGACTCATGGAGTTTGGAGGAATTGTAGCAATTCCTACATGGATACTCCTCTAGCTAATGAAAAGCCTTGCTAATCCACTCAAATTGAATTCTTGTATAGTGGTCTTTGAAAATACTACGAGGATCATACAGATTAAAGTCTCAAGTACCAAATGCAAATTTCATTATCTCCTTTACCTCAGTATCCATGAATTTCAAGTTCTTTATCTCGTATAATCCAATTTTTAAAGGAATAATGGCCCGTGTTGCTTTCTTCTTCCTGTACAAAGCTACTGAAAACCCTATGGCAAGATGATATGACACTTCTTTCATGAAACGTTTGTCGATGGCATACCTTAGTAAAACATGCAGAGGCTTCTCTCCACTAAACACTCTAAGGAAGGTGCCACCTAGTGAGGCATACCAATTTGCAATCTACGTTATTGCCTCTATTGCTCCTTGTGACATGCAAGGTGGATCTTCTTTAAAGATGAGCTTGTATAGCGAGATGATGAGGTGGCCAATTAGTTTTTCCATTACTCCTCGATCACTGCAATCCAAAAGTAGCCTGCAATAGATATGCATGGTAGTTTATTGTGGTTTCCATGTCCAATTCATGTGAGGAAACTGATGTTGTGCATAGATTGCATCTAGTAAATATGCAGACATATAAAACCTTGCTTGCTCACCATCGGGAGGACTTTGGGCCTGTGCTACATGGGCTCTCAACTATCGATCCAATAGATCTGACCAATTGAAAAACTTCCCCTTATTCACAACCTAGTTTAATAAGACAACCCACCCTTTAGGAAAGAACTTGGTGCTCTCTTAACCATTGATCCCACAATCTAAGGTAATCAAGAGTTAGTAGGCCTTCCTAGGAGACTTTTTCATGTATGAATGGGTGGGTGTCTATCGAAACTTCGATGTCTCTTTCACTTAGCCTTTAACAATATCTCTTGTGTTCACATAGTTGTTGACGGCATAGAAAAATGATTCCATGAACTTCACTGGCTCAAGCAAGTGATACATGCACTGATAATCTTATGCCTTAAAGGTAGTAAGATTTTGTCTGTTGGAACTCCTCAATGTCATGCTCTTCTCATCAATGTGTGAAACAATCCAACTGATGACATATGCACATGGGAAGGTTAGATATCTGCATGCAACCTTGTGTAACCCTGACTGTTGGATACTAAGATAAACTTGTCAGTCCTCTAGATCTATCTCAAGGCTCTTTGCTAAAAGAGCTTCATTAACTTGCTACCATGTTTGTGTTGACCCATTTTCTCTAAAAAGTTGAGTGTTTGCATACACTGGCATGTCTACTGGTGTTTCCTCAACTACTTCCCTAGTATTGCTTTTAGTTGTCTCTTTTGAAGCATCTCTCTTTGGTGCCATGGTAACAATGACTGCTCGATAAAAGTGCTTCACAAGTATGGTACCTGTGGGACAAAAAGGACACTCAAGCAAACCAAACATTAGCTTTAGAAAATCTACCTTCAAAGCATGATCAAGCAGCAAACCGAGCAACTTATGAGAGGGATTTCACAAATTTTATCAACAAGAAAGGGAGACTGGATGTGGGAATTTGCGTGTTGCATGGTCCCAACAACCAAGGGTGAAGCCTCAGGCTTGAGACTACGCAATGCGCAATCCAGACTGGGCAGAGACTAGGAGAGACTGCGCATTGTGAAGTCTTAGTGGCCAAGGTCATAGGTTGAGCCTTGGAACTATGCAATGCACATTTGAGATAGCCTATACTGCACACTGTGTAGTTCTAGAGGCCAATCTCTCAGCTTAAGCCTTAGGATTGCGTAGTGCCTAGCTGGGAAAGGTAATATTTGGCCAAGGGAAGAGCAGATATGCCCAATGGAAGTGTGAAAAATGAGCAGAAGTGAATGTTGATGTGAGCATGAGTGAAAAACTGACTAAGTATAAGTAAATCAATGTAGATCAAGTGAAAAAACTAATAAAACAGAAGGAAAATCAAGTATGTGAGGAGAGTTGCAACAACGACGAACATCGGTGCGAAACTAGGAAAATTGATGTGACACTTGTTAAATACAAATGAAAACTTAGAACAACACTTCTACAAGTTAAAATAAGTTGAAACACCAACAAACATGAAGATAAATAAGTAAAACAACACTCACACAAGCAAAACAACAAAAAGCGATAGAAAAAGTAGCAAAAGATGAAAAAAGCGAAACTCACTCAGAAAAGTGATGACGACTGCACCAAAGTCTCCATGATCTCCTCGGGAACTATAAAGCTCCAAGATCAAATGTGAAAGTGAACTTTAGAGGCATCGATTAAATAGATTTGAGTAAATTAGGGTTTATGAAGTGCATGCCTAAAATCAAGGAAAAAGTGACACTTGGTGGAATTTTCTAAAAATAGTGAGTGTGCCTCCTTCTAGATAATAATAATGGATCCCTATTTTTTAGGGATGTTTTTTTTTTCTTTTTTTTGGAAACTTTCCATGCATGCTGCCGAGAAAGATTGCGCAACTCTGGGGAACTAGGCAACTTTCCGGCTCAGTGCACTATGCAATTTCTGAGCTCAATGAGGGATTGTGTAGTTTTTGGGCTCATTGTTGGGTTGCGTTCCATGATTGTGCAGTTTTTGAGCTTAAGGCTAACTGCCAATCTAAGCTGCACAATTCCGATCATGAAGGTTGCTTGCCCTCAAGGATTGCGCAGTTACTTAGAGGCAAGCCCAGAACTGATGTGAGACCAATTCGGGAGATTAGCTTGTGACTTAGAAAGATCAGTTAAGTGTGGAAACAAGAAAACACAAGAACTAATGAAAAATATAAGTCTCATCCAAAACATGAATACCTGAATCAATGCAAGATAAGCTCATGTGGATAGGAAGGAAGGCTCCAAAATCAAAGCATAGGAAAAACTTTGGAGGGTGGTTGTAGCGCTACAACACTGGAAACACACTGGTAGGACTCCAATTCTCTGTATGGATATTGTCTCATGAAAAAACGGTCTAACTCTTCTAGAATTATTGTTCAGTTCATCAATTGTCACAACTTCTGCACTTAGCTTAAGTTGAGGATATAGTCACTACCATTCTCTTCATCGACAACACACATACCAATCTAATTCAGACTGAGTTATTTCGATTGAGCATGAGGAGTATATAAATTCATAAGTAAAAGAGATTGTCAGAGACTTATTTTTCACCTCTAGTGTTGCTTTGCTGCCAGCAAGCCTGGACAATATCCCGGCGGAGTCACTTCAGGAACACAAGCATTGTTCCGCTTCCAGTGAACCTGGATAGTACCCCCGCAGTTGTGCTTGCTTCACCTCTCTATGCAGGAAGTCTTTCTCTTATTTTTTCCTTTTTTTCATTTTTCATTTTTTCCATTTTTATTTGTTCAAAGAATTGTGCGTAGACACTTATTTATTTCATGGGGGCGGAAGAGGGATCTCAACTTATTGAGAGCAGAAGAGGTTGTCCCTTAAGAGAAGGATATTTATATACACATTTGAAATACTTTTTAAGGTTTTCCTCCCCTCCTTACTCCACTCGACTTAGTTGACAAGTATTAACCGAAAAATAGAAGACTGATTAGAGTAGGCGGTACTAGTTAAAGCCCAAGAATCATGATTTCACTGTGACTTTCTTCAAAAGAAACATATTTTCCATCAGATTTTCATCGACTAAAAGAAATGCAAGATTCACATAAAGGGAGGGAATAAACAAATATCCAAGAGTTGATAGCAGTACAACTTCCTCTTGGATTTCACCAAGCTTGTCTAAGAATCCAAACACGGTCTCATGTGGAAGTTATCATATGACTGCAAAGAAAACAAAAGAAGAAAAGTGCGGAGCAGAAAGTAAAAGAAAGAAAATAAAAGAAACAAACAAGAAAAACAAACAACTACAACTAACCTAATAGTGAATAGGCCAGACTCGCGTGAAATGATACTTCCAATGCAGCCACTAGCGCATTGACTGGCCTATGTAAACAATGGAATGCATGTCAAGAAATATATACAAGCATAACATAAAACGAAAAAGATAAGACAATTCAAACCAAAATGTTCAAAGTTTGAAAGGACACACAGAAAAGAAAGAAAGAAACGTGCATGGAGGACATTTTGCGAATGCATTGTGGTGTTTAGACACATTGCAACCTTAAGACATGCAAGAAAAAACTTTCGAACTACAGAAATGAGAAAACATAAAGAAATAAGAAAATTTTTGTTTTTGCGACCGTGCTCACCATGTATGACTCCTCCAATGACTGATCTATGGGATCATGTGATGCAAATGGAGGGTGCCAAAATTGTAAAACAAATCTATTTTCAATGTGTTCGACAGAGTGATGAGGAGCCTAGAAACATTCAACATATTTCTTATCGGAAGTGGAACCGATCTCAAGACTACGAGAACTTGACATAACCATAAACTCGGGCTAAAGTGGCTCGACATCTTGGGGAAGTTCTAGTACCTCAAAAGATGGATCATCAAATATCGGTGGCTTGGAAATATCGGCAGTGGAAAAATCAGAATGGTGATCAAATTAATAAATGAAAATATCACGACAGACATGATCGGAAAATTCAAGATTAGAAACAGAGGCATCCTCATGATCTAAAAAATCGTAAAGAGGGGATGATGGAGCGAGAAATTTCACCCTCTATATTTATAGAAAGATAAGATGAGATATTGGAAAGATCACGAAAAACCGATTTGTCCTCTCTGCCTTCAGATGAAATATTGTCATTGCACGTGCTCTGAGAATGACGAAAATTGATTCTTCACCAGATTTAACAGGAATAACTGGATCATGGAAGATGTCAGGATAATAAGGGAGAGGTGCAGAAGGAGAAGAATCATCCTTCATCGCAAATTCTTGTTCAGCTATGGGCTCCCACACATAATCATTGTAAATGATATCGCAAGTTGGTTGCTAAATACTAACTCCATCCAAAACTTGACCCTCATGAACATAAAAAGAAAGATTCAAAATAGGTGAACACAACAACTCATAGTCTAGAGGATCCAAGGAACCAAAGGATGGAGGACGAGGAGATAACACTCCATTGTGACCATCAGATTTGCAGCCCAGACCTACTTTAAATTTCTAAGTATGTGGGGTGGGAGAAGATGGTGGTAGATCAGCGGATGGATTCTCAACTTCTCCCACCTCAACCTACGAAATTGGAGTTTTATTATGAGAAGGGGACGGAGGGTCACTTTAAAAAATAACTTGATTTGTCTCAGATTTAGAAGCTCTAATACCCAGATATGTTGGGATAGGTTTGAAAGATTCGAGCACGTGTGGATTATCTAAAATCTGGACAAGATATAGGAATTTTTCTACAAAGAACAACTAGTCACTTCTTCAAATTCAAAGCAAAGATGAATAAAACAATTGTGAAAATCATGAACATATTCATCAGGTACGTTTAGCAAATTCAAAATTTTCTTGCACGCAATTTTACGATCATACATATCAAAAGCACGGAACAACTATGTGATAAGGTGTTCAAAAGAGTGTATGGAGTCATTAGACAATCTGTTACACCATTCTCATACGCGCCCTTTGAATGTGAGAATGAACAACCTACAACCGACATACTCACAGTGGATATATTGCTTTGTGAAAAAATCAAGAAAATGGGTGGTGTGCTCAAATAATATTGTTCCACCCTCGCCATTGAATTTTAAATTTGACAGCTCATCAATAATTATCATCGACACTTTCATATTTTTTGTCTCTAAAAACATGTCGAGGTTATGATTTGGGAAGAATTCATTAAATGAGTACAAAAATTCAAAATATACTTCAAGGGTTCAGCTTGTCATCTGACCCTCCTTCTAGCACCAAAAATGTTGATGGTATTGGACTTGTCAACATTCATGGAATCTCCCTAATATGAAATTCCAACTAGACCTCACATCATTTAGAGTAGGAATCCCAGCAGTGGGTGGTAATGTTACTCCTTGACTTTGAAAACGCGCAGAGTGAAGTACAGTAACTTTGGTGAGAGAAAGTGTGTGACCTTATGGAAACTCAAGTGTGATGCATGGTGATTCCAACACACAAAGGGAAAAGGAAGTGCACCCCTTGGAAGCATGTAATAGTATGCAACTTGAAACGAACACATGAGCGTAATGAAATCACGATCTAACATGTGGAATAATTCACAAGTTAAGGTGAAGAATTAATACAACAACACACATTCAACAAGATTCATACAAATGCAAACAAAATAGTTCATAAGCATAAGCATAAGTTAAATAACATACATTGAAAATGCAACAAGAATAGTCCTACTATATCCACAACATATGCATGAAAGTGTGTCGGCTCTATGTTTTATTATAAGTGAAAGTTCCATTCATACATACACCATTGATTGACCACTAACCCTAATAGTGGAACAGTAAAGTCAAGAACATCTTCTCCTCCAAAGAATTATATTCTCTCTATGCTACGGAGAAGCCGAGGCTCTTCACAATACTCCTAATCTCCTTCTAAGACTAAGCCTAACCAAAATCTTGGCTCCCAAAATCCCCTTACGTGGGTTATAAGTTTCTATTTATTACAAGAGGGGGTGAACCTTCAACTCCCCTTTGTGACCTTTGGGCTACCCTCATGAATCTTCAACTTCTTTACAAAAGGACTCTTTACATTACATCATGACTCTTCATATTCCAATATTGACACTTGGAATTTCACTTACAACGTAATTGCAAATAATATTACAATTTACACTTGTACCCATATAAGAAAAAATAAGGTACAAACAACTTGACAGCCTAACAAGACAAAACACTATGATTCTTGAGTTTGGGAAAATTATATCACAACAAATTCCACTTGATGCTTCTCAGTAACATATTGGTGTCAAGCCTGGTACTATGTGATGACATCCCCAAACTGTGTAACGGTCTCTCGCTTGAAGTAGACTCTAGCCTCCATGGCATCTGGGTACAATGACTTGGAACCAGTTTCAACTTCGTTTTGAAGCATGACAAGCATTTTTCTAATCTGGACAAGACTACCAATGTAGTTCCGCATATTCGGTATGTTCAGCTCCAAATCTTCCTTCATGGTAATCTGTCTCAAGTTCTCCAAGATTCTTCGATCTCCTGCCAGACCTAGTTCCTGGGTTTATCTTTGGTGAGTGAACCAACTGATGGGATCTTGTGTGTTTTCACCAAGACATCCAAACTATTGAACAACTGTACATATGAGGCCTGAAGGATATCAATGAATGAGGCAAGTTGCTTGTTGTTATGAATCAACATTTGAACTCTTGCTCTCTCTCTCTAGCTCTTCCTGTGGATTCATTTCCTTCACTAAGTTTAGTGGTGCCCCTTTGTATCAGATTTCCCATTCTTGCACATGGGAAATGGAAGCTTGTATGTTCTTGAGAATTTTAATAACTCTTTGCTTTGTTGTTATCGTTCATGCAAACATACAATTTATTTATGTATGGTCACAAACCCCTCAGAGTTTCTCCATGCTTTCTCCAAGTGTTGATACTTCATCAAGTATCGTGGCTCTCATCTCCTTCAAGTAGACCTATGCAGATTCTATATTTTGTGTTGTTGCGCAGAGTTGTTCTACCTCTTAGATGGCAGCCTACAAGTTTTGTTCCAATTTCTCATTCTCGTTCATTAAATATTGAATGTTTGATATTGTTTCTCCTGCAAAGGCCAAGTTAGCATTGGCAATGACATTTGGATTCTTCCTAGTGTCTGCCACTATCACTCTTTCTCTAACAAATGCAGGTGATGCGTGATCATCTGGAAAATGGTTTCTCCTTTCTTGTACAATATTCTTCTGGAACTCATCAAATGTCAAATTTTACACATCCATTACCAGGTGATCATCAAGAGGAACAAAATCCCTTTCCTTGCTCAGGGTTGGCTTTACTACTAGAGGTGGTGGAGACTAAATGATGACCTGTGGTGCACTCGACATCAAACCAACGTCTTCATTCTGCGACTCATGATCCATCTGCATGTTTGTTACATCGATCAAGTGCTCAATTTGTTGAGCAAGATCCCAATTCTGCATCTGTTCACCTTCTTCCTCAACTGTTGGCTGATTTGGTTCCCGCTCTTCAACTTGTATCGGTGTTGTTTCTTTTGTCGTTGCACCTTTCCTTTCTTCTTCTTCCTACTTCTTTTCTTCTTTTTCTCTCCTCCTATACTCCCATTCTTCCTTCAGTATCTGTTATGCTTCCTGCAATTTCAGTTCTTCTTCCTACAACGTCTTGTTTTCTTTGTTCCTTCGCTTCCTTTTTACTACTGCTAAAGTTGCTTTCATGACAATCAGGTCTACTTTCATCTTGCATCTTTGTTCTCCCTTTGGGCTATGTCTCCAGGCCTTGCTCCAATGGCTAGGCCTGCTCTATTGATTTCAACAGCAAATGAGCACATTACAATTTTTTTGACATTAGAGTGGCTTGTTTCTCCTACAAATAATTCTCATTCAAAAAGATGACTCCCTACAACAAGTCATGATGATCAATAGAAAAAAAAAAAGAGGAACTCTCTCACAATAGGACCTTGTACTCCACCTAAAATAAAAAAGCATAAACATACAAGTACTCCACAATGAAGTGTTTAAAAGGGATACTCTCATAAGCACATTGAGAAAAGACTCAAAATAGTTGCTCTAATAGTGAAGTAACAATTGTTGCATATGAAACTGGAAGTTTGGAAAACATTTAACTAGGCTCTTTCCATGCTAAAAAATGCCTCTATCTTCCTGCAAAACTCTCTTTGTCTTTAGCACTAAAGGACTTGACTCTACAAAAAGTCCATCATACAGTTCTCAAATCAGAAAATTGAGGTTGCCATTGAGTCCAGGACATTCAAAAACCATTATCTAAGATCTTCTTGAGCTCAAAAGGGTTAAAAATTGAGCAAGATATGCCTCTTCGAACCAAACTCTATTATATGTTGTACAAATAAGCAAAACCTACTAACTATGTGATGATTTATCCCTTTACATAGTTTTCAGAGTGAGGATTTCACCCGGGACTGACATGATTCCTGTCGAAAAAGGTGCATTTGTCGCCAAGTTAAAATGCCTCATAACCCCCTTAGGCGCTAAAATAGGATCATGTAGCCAGGGGCCGGAGCTAACCACCCACCTCTGTTGGCTAAGATCCTTCTCCGTTAGCATGTGGTCATATGTGTGTTGATATGGCTAGGGTTTGGGACCAACTACCTACCCAACTAGCTTTGGATCCTAATTGTTCGTTAATGGTTATATAGCGATCATGGGACTAGGGGCCAACATGGGCCAAGTTCCACTCGGTCTGCTCCCTCCATTGTGTCGTAGGTCAAACGGGCATCGATGGAACTAGGATCAGGGCCAACTGCCCCGCCCCTCTCGCCAAAGCTCTTCGCTTGGTCACGTGATGATGAAATAGGACTAGGGTTGGGGCCATGTCCCCACCCTCTCTACTCTTCCTGTGCTATGGGAATATGGGTATAATATGTGACCTGGGGTCGGGGCTAACCGCCCAGCCCCTCCTCCCAAACATCAAACCAATGAAATTAAAATATAGCCCACGACTATGGTATGTTAATAAATAATGGTTTGTCTTGGCGGTAATGAGTTGTGTTGTTGTTCAGTAGGCCTAAGGGTCTAACCCCACTAAGGTCCTCAGGCCTGTTATAAAAAATTTAGCTAACCACAGAGGGCCATGTGGAACCCTCTAGTTGGGAAGCAAGTTGATACCTGCAATGAAGCCTGTTGTAGCTGTTTGATCCTACCTTTCCTTGCTTGATCCTTGCTTCCTCTTGCCTTCTTTGCCTTTCTTTCTCTAATGCCAAAGTGCTCTAAGAAAACTCTAAGTGTCCAAGAGTGAGAGAGAGAGAGAGAGAATAATGAGAGAGCTTTAAAGCTAAGCTAATAAAAGATTACCAACTGATCCTCAAAATCCTTTTTATGAATGAGGCCTCTATTTTCTTCATTTTCCATTATTTTCCTTC
Source organism: Pinus taeda (assembly GCA_000404065.3). Lineage (NCBI taxonomy): Eukaryota > Viridiplantae > Streptophyta > Pinopsida > Pinales > Pinaceae > Pinus > Pinus taeda. The sequence continues at coordinate 15,680 of APFE031188322.1, forward strand.
ATTTTCCTCTTCGCATGCAACCTGTGACCGTTCACCTTCCTTTTCTCCTAATTTCCATTATTTTCGTAAATGAATGTGCCAAAATGCCATTTTTGCCTTCTAAAGCCTTAGCCATCACCTTTTCCAATTTCCTTATCCATAATAAGCCAAATGAACACCCCTTAGGACGTCTTGCCCAACATTCAGCTTGGAATAAGTGTCCCATCAATCGTGGTTATTATTTTTTCCATTATTAACTTTTATTACATGGAATTTTCACCAAGGTTGTTATAGAAACCCCCCCTTAGGGAACACTGGCCTTTGTGTTAAACCATAACAAGACCTCAACAAAACCACTGAAAATAAAAACATGCTTCCCATGGAGCTTTATAACATAGCTCGATGCAGTATTTACAATGATCACCTTGATGGAAAGAAAACCAACATCATAACAACATGACAAAATAATGACATGAAACCCATACTGCTTATTGGAGCTTTATAACTTAGCTTATGGCGGTATTTACATCCATATACATATGTACATATAGCAAAATCATCAAAACATATATCAGAACATATACCAAAGCATATAGCAAAATCAAACCAAAACATCAAGCCAAAAATGACTTCCATCAACTGACAAACAAGGAAGGCTACATAGTATGCATCTGATCTACCATCTCCCATGTAGCTTCATCGGGCCCAAAGTGCTTCCACCGCACTTTAACTTGCTCGATTGCTTGGTTCCAAAGCATGAGCACCTTTTTTTGCAATATACACCAAGGCTCCAACTTGAACTCTCCATCTAGTTCCACCTACAATACAGACCAGTCAATCACATGATCAACATCTTTAAGATACTTCTTAAGTGTTACGAAACCAGCTCAAGAAAAAGATAGAAAAGATAGATCAACGCCTTAAAATTCAGCCTCTTCGAGGGGGCAACCTCCTTTACATTACATAAAGGAATAATTCTTGGATGATACAAATGAAAAGACCTCCTTTCTATATATAGGAGTCTAAGGGGTCATAACATAATCAGAGC
>APFE031188322.1:17683-45529 GCA_000404065.3 Pinus taeda
TTGGATAATAGAAATAACACAAAATAATGCTTCCACATCCTCATCCTTTCTTGAGAGTGCATCTCCAACAAAATTTTTCTTCCATTTTCTATAGATGATGTCAAAGTCATAACCCAACATATTTGTGACACATTTTTTCTATTCTTCTAAAGATAATAGTTGTTCTAAAAATTATTTAAGACTGTCATGATCCATTTTTACCTTGAAGAGTCTTCCCATTTGGTAAGGTCACCATTTTTTAAGTGCATGTAGTATTGCCAACATTTCCTTCTCATAAATAACTTGCTTGAGATGTAGCAGTGAAAATACCCAATCGCCTACATCAAAACATTTTTCACTACGATGTTGATCTACATGTTGTTTCGTTTGATTTTGCACCAAATTTGCGTTATCCTTTAAAAGTTGGAGAAATTGCTGTTGATGCTCAATGTGATTGTTCACTGCTTGAACCTTTTTCTTCTTGATATGTCCTTCTATCTCTAGAGTTTGAGGAGTGGTAATTTCTTCCAATCCTTTACAAGATATGGTCGGATTCATTTCTTAATGCTCTAAGTGATCTTTCACTTCTTGAACATTTTTCTTCTTGATATGTCCTTCTATCTTGATAGTTCGAGGAGTGGTAATTTCGACCAATGAATTACAAGATATGGTTGGATTCATTTCTTCTTTCTCAATGTGATCTTTCACTTCTTGCACCTTTTTTTCTTGATATGTCCTTCTATCTTGAGAGTTTGAGGAGTGGTAATTCTTGCCGATGCTTTACAAGATATGGTCTGATTCATTTCTTCTTTCTCTTGGGTGGGGTCCTGGCATATATCCTCTTCTTTTGATGTTTTTTTATCCTTTTCTTCCTCCTCTTCATTTTCTATGTAAAATAATTTCTTCTCAGCACACTTATGACCTTTAGTGCATTTGCTATCACAATTGTAACAAAGCCCTTTTCTCTTTTTTCTTCCAATTATTGTGGTGTAACCCTTGTAGGTTGTGGAAGGCCAGGAGAAATAACACTTCCATCTTTATAGTTGTGAGGGGTATGCTTCCTGGTTTCCATAACTTTTCCTTCCACTATGTCACAAAGCCCTTTTACTCTTTCCAATTGTTGTGGTGTTGCTCTAAAGAAGGTGTTGCTCTTTGTATCCTCATAATGTGCTATCATTTCCTCCGTGAAAATTGACCACGTAACAAGTTGTTTATGAGAATAAAGCCTTTCATACCATAAAAATTGATCCGGTTCTAAATATGAAGATGCAATACATACCTTTTGTAGCAATGGTACACTAGGTAGATCAAAATATTGCTCCATCTGAAGTATCCAATTTACTAGATCCTTGCCATCAAACTTCCTCATTTTGCTTTTTCTTGATTTTAGGAGCTCGATCTTGAAACGACTGTAACTCTGTACTTTCAGATCTTTAAGTTATGAAATTGCGACCTACAGTAGCCCTCTGTGTCTTCTTTCCAATGCCACAAGTCTGATCTAAATTGGATTCTCCAAGAAAGAGTTATGCGAAATCTCCCACAGTGACCTCATTATAGACTAGTTCAGTAGAGCGAACTTGTACGATGTGCCATGAGTCACTGTTTCGATATTTGGCTCTGAAAAATATATACAAGAAACTAAAGTCCGTTCTCTTTCTATACCTTCTTACGAAATTTCAATCTGATGCTCAGAGAGAAAGTTATGACGATTTTCCCCAGGTCACCTGTTTGGAATGCAATTCAGGAGTCTGCAAAAATACCAACTTCCTTAGATCATATCTCCGCAAATCTAGCGCGAAAAGTTCTGAAATTCGGACCTAAGATTGAACATGATTTCTTCTCAAATGGTTTTTTTTTTTAGCTTTTCAAACATCACAGAAAAAAGTTATAGCGAAAATGCCACAATGACCTGTTTGAAGCAGCGAAACCCTAGAATCCAAAGGTCTGATACCAAATGCTATGGAACCAGCTCAAGAAAAAGATAGAAAAGATAGATCAACGCCTTAAAATTCAGCCTCTTCGAGGGGGCAACCTCCTTTACATTACATAAATGAACAATTCTTGGATGATACAAATGAAAATAACCTCCTTTCTATATATAGGAGTTTAAGGGGTCATAATATAATTAGAGCCGACATAACAATAATAATGTAAGGGACAATAATAACAATAGTGGGTTCTATGGGGTACAATAGTAACAATATGGGCACTACATGGGTACATCAATATAATAAGTGGGTTGTACTAATAACAATAAGGGGTTACACTAGTAGTATGGGGGCCTAACATTAAGTAATGACACATGGAAAAAATCATGGAATTTCATAGTTGGAGGCAATGCAAGTCGATTGGTTACTGACCCAATTGGTTATCAATGATACTGAAGGGTCTACAAAACCATGGTGCCATCTTGGCACATGATCCAATCCACAAGGAACTATTTTTCAGTTTGATGCGCAAGCACACATGTTCCCCAACCTAGAACTCCTTGAAAAACCTGTTTCGATCTGCATAGCTCTTCTACCTATCCTGTGTTTCCTTTAGGTTCTTCTTGATCACCTACATTTCTTGTTCCATGTCTACCAACATCTCTGGTCCAATCAGCACCCTGTTAACCATATCACTCCAACTGATGGGAGTATTGCAACTTTGCCCATACAATGTCTCAAAAGGACTCATCCTCAATGACTCCTAATAACCGTTGTTGTATGTGAAATCTACCAAGGGGAGATACTCTCCCCACTTCTGTTGTTGGTGCATCACATACATCCTCAACATGTCCTTCAATATCTTGTTGACCCTTTATGTCTGTCCATCTATCTATGGATGATAAGTTGCATTGAAGGCCAGCTCTGTGGCCAAACCTACAAACAACTCCTTCCAAAACTTGGAAGTGAACTTTGCATCCTTGTCTAACACAATTTTCTTCAGAACACCATGTAGCCTAACCACATCTCTGATGAATACCTGTGCTACATCACTATCCGATAATGTGGACTTCACTGGAATGAAGTGTGCAACCTTTGTTAACCTATCCCCAATAACCATGATGGAATCATGTTGTCTAATTGTCTTTGGCAACCCTATGATGAAGTCCAAGGAAATGACCCCCCATTTCCACTCTAGAATCATGATCGGTTGTAGCAGTCCACTTGGATGTTTTCACTCAACCTTCACTTGCTGACAATGAAAACACCTAGCCATAAACTCTACTACATGCCTCTTCAAATTCGGCCAATAATAATATCTCTTCACAGCAGTCGATGCCATTTTGATAACCTGGGTGACCTGAATAAGGTTTCTCATGAAACTCTCTCTAGGTCACCTTCTTGAGCTCGCTGATATTTGGAACATATATCATGTCTTTAAATCTGACCAATCTATCTGTTGTAAGGCAACAATCCACATCTTGTGCACATGTACATGTACCTGTACCTATGCCACTACATGTACTTATATCATGATCCGTACCTATACATGTACTATCACATGTACTTGTACCAGCACCCTACTGCAATCTATGCACAATCTCCATGTACCTAACATCCCGCTGAATTGCCTGCAAGATCCTATCATGTAAGTCTATCACATATGAGCTCATGGTTTCCAAGTGATTTACCTATACCCGCCTGCCGAGAGAATTTTCCACCCTGTTCTCTTTACATGTGATGTACCTAATCTTGAAATCAAACTCATTGATCGTGGCCAACCATCTAGCCTGCCTGGCATTCAGATTTGGCTGGTCAAACGAATACCTCAACCCAATATGATCACTCATCAGTACAAACCTCCTACTAAGAAGATAGTGCCTCCACATCTTCAATGCGTATATGATCGTTTCTAACTCAAGATCATGTATCAGGTAGTTATGCTTGTGCTCATTCAGTTTTTGTGACTCATAACATACCACTCTGCCCATCCTGCATAAGGACTCCACCAAGTCCTCTCTTGCAAGCATTTGTGGACACTACAAACTCTTTGTCTAGAACTACAATCTGTAGCACTAGTACATGTGTCAACAACTACTTAAGCTACTCGAAACTAGCCTCACACTCCTCTATCCATTCAAACTTCTTACCTTTCCTTTACAATGATGTAATAGGATAAGCAATATGTGACCTGATGAACCTCCTATAATAGCTTGCCAAACCCATAAAAGATCTCACCTCATCCATATTCTTAGGAGCTACCCATTCCATGATGACTTTTATCTACTTTGGATCTACTGCAATTCCCTCCTTGGAGACAACATGCCCCAAGTAATGTACCTCAGTCTGAAAGAAACTACACTTGATGAGCTTAGCATACAATTGACGCTCCCTCAATAACCTCAACACTGCTAGTAAATTCTTGACATGATCTTCCTCATTTTTAGAATATACCAGTATATCATCAATGAACACAATAACAAACTTATCCAAATATGGATGCAACACACTATTCATCAAGCACATAAATGTAGCTGGAGCATCAGTTAATCCAAATGGAATAATAACAAACTCATAGTGCCCATACCGCGTCTGGAAAGTGGTCTTGTAAATATCCTCTTCTTTGATGTGTACCTGATGATATCTTAATCTCAGATCAATCTTCGAGAACACTGTTGCTCCCTTCAAATGATCGAACAAGTCATCAATCATCAGCAATGGGTACCTGTTCTTAATGGTTGTTCAACTGCTTGTATTCAATGCATAATTTGAGAGTACCATATTTCTTCTTCACAAAAATACCGGTGCGCCCCATGGTGATACACTTGTCCTAATGTATCCCTTGTCCAACATTTCCTTCAACTGTGACTTTAACTCAACTAACTCATTTGTGCTTATCCTATAAGGTGCTTTTGATGTTGGAGTTGCCCTAGAACTAACTCAATAGAAAAGTTTATCTCCTTGTGAGGTGGAAATTTTGTAATGTCCTCGGGAAATACATCTTGAAACTACTGCAAAATTGGGTACCTTCTCAACACATCTACATCCTCAACCTCCTTACCCTTTTCACTAGAAATGTATACTGCAAATAACATACACCCTTTCCTGCTCTTACACTTTGCTTGCATAATTGTCACCATCCTAAATGATGTGGCTTCCTTCTTACCCTGCAAGATTCTTAATTCCCCATTGTCATGAACACACTCAATGTCTTTGTCATAGTAGTCTACCTTGGTTCTATGTAGATACAACCAATCCATGCCCAACAACATATTGTATGATCCCAACGGTAATATATCTAGATGTATTATAGTAGGCATACCATTCAAATCAAATGAACAAGCTCTTACCCAATAATGAGCTCGCTTCTTCGTACCTATATCCAACTGCATTAACCAAGACTCTGCATGCAATTCCTTACTCAAACCACACTTATTCACCAAGTCAGGACTAACATAGCTATAATTAGATCTAGGGTCAATCAAAATAGAATCAACTTGATCAAAAATCTTACTGTCCATCTTAATTATAGATGCATGGTGTTCTACCTGCCTATTGTCCACTACTGCATAGATACAAGGAATGATCTTCCCCACATCCCCATCAGTATGTGCCTCCTATGCACTATTATTTGAGCCCTACCACCCTAATTTTGTGGACAATCTCTCTTAAGGTGTTCCTTGCCACATGTCCAACTCTAACTGACTAGTAGCAACACCTCTATGTTGTTGTTGCGATTCATGTCCTTGTCTAGTTTCATTAAACCTCTTTTGCGGTGCCACATTTTCTTTCTCATTTACATGTTGAGGCCTTGTCCTCTTATGCTTCCATTTACTTTTACCTTTGTCTTTTCCTTTCCATCCTTGTTGATATTCATTCTTACACTTTGATTGTTCATAGCAATGCTTCAATTTCCTAATAACTTCCTCAAGTGATTAAGGCGCATCATACTCAATCTGATCTCTAAATGCTAATGGAAAACCACTAAAAAATTGTTGAAATTTAGCCTTCTCATCAGTAAGATACAGTGCATACCTCAATAGCTCCAAAAACTTGGCCGTATACTCTTAATTTGTCATTGATCCCATCTTTAGCTCATAGAATTATTTGGCCTTATGTATTTCTTTATGAAAAGCCTCTCAAACTCCCACTAACTCAAGTCACTTGTTCTGTTGTCTTTGACCCGCTTAACATCTTCCCACCAAATGTCTTCTTTATCTTTCAATCTAAAGATCGCTACTCTGGCCTTCATATTATCTGTGTAATCATGCAACTCAAAAAAATTGTTCATCCCAAGTATCCAAGCCTTTGCATCTTCCTTATTATTCACATATCCATCAAAATTACGCAGCTTCACTTTCTTAAATTCATCTAGTAAGTATCCCCTATAATTCCTCATGTAAGGATGATAGCGATGACGATCATGGTGTCTATCAGAACTAGAACTAGAATAGTACATGTGCTCATCACCCCTCCTATCTGAAGTGTCCAACAACTTGCCATCTCTCACTGTATCAGATCTATCTAACCAATGTCTACCAAGAGACGTATTTCCATATGCTCCATTATTTCTATCCTCGTGTCCATGCCTGATCCGAAGAAGTATAGCATTAACTTCTGCTTGTTTCTTTTGTGCCTATATGATCCAGCCATTATTTGCTTTACAACTCCTTATCTCTTCCTTCAAGCTTCTCAATGTGTCTGCCAAAGCAGAAGAGTGACCCACACCACACTACCCATCTAATTCATACAGAGATCCTACGTAGTTTACCACCTTGCTAGCCATTCGGTCTCTTTCCTGCAATGCATAATATGTCAAATAAACCAAATCACAATAAATCAACATACCTTAATATAATTCGGGGAGGATACCTTGTCTGTAAGATCGACAATCAGCATGATACATGTATAACATAAACATAATAGCATATAGACATACGCAACTAAATTCATCAACACATAAATGTCTCTTTGGTTAGGGTTTAGTCATCAATGCAAGGCCATATCAACAATGCTTGCTATGACCTCATGCATAACAACAACTATTACTCCATTGCACACATTGCCACATGCAACCATCAACATGCATAATCAATTCCTAATCAACTACACATACGCATAAACGCATGTAGTCAATTATAAGTGATCAATTCTTGTAATCAACCTACAAGACTAATACATGTAATCAAACATTCAAGAATGCACTTGATATACAAGGATGTAGTCAAGTGACATATAATCAACATGTAAGTGAGATATAACCATATGCATCAATCATATACTCATGACGATGCATTTCACAGAATAAATCATCAAGTTCCTCATGACAACCTTACTACCATCATGATCAACATCAAGCAAATGTAACAAGCACATGGAATTCAAGTGTAAGAGACACACATACAACTAGCATGCATGCATGACCAACGCACACCACCCATCCAGTCCGAGGGGTGAACCATGCTCTGATACCACTCTGTAACACCCTCCTCACACATTTACCGAAGTAACCATCCAACCAGGGTAAACATGCAATGAGAGGCTACTATGATTGGATTCAATCTCCTATGTGACCTTAAGGAAGTGGAATCAACAAAACACATCAACCAACCTATCCACATCAACAACAGAACCCTCATGAGACATGTCAGCCACTCAGACATCTTGTCCCTAGGTCCCACTGATGTTCTAGACATCTTAAGCTTCAATCGCTCTCATGTTATAGGCATGACAACATCCATAAACCCAAATTCGCTCTCACAGGCTTTCCTTCCAGCGTCGAGAGACCCAATTTGCTAGTGTTATGCCAACGTCCCCAAGATTTGAGCCACTTTTTCAGGCCCAGAGCCCAAGTCACTACCCAAAATGGAATGATAACTTAGGAGCAGTAAAAGAACAAGGAAACAATGATGCATGAGTAATAAGTTAAACAAGAACCTAATCAGACCCCTACTAGGCATGACAAGCATTTCATCAAACATGTTGCAAGCATGTAATCTACAGGTGTAACCAACGAAATTAAACATAGGGATCTTGTACTTATATGAGGATTACTAAGAACCATTGTTCCCTCATGCCATTTGATGCATTACCATCTATTAGGCCATAGATACATTATCCATTCATTTACAAGCAAAATCACGTTGAGAGCCATACATAGCTGTTGTCACAAAACACACATATAACCAGCATAATAACAACATAAATACTAATGAAAGTACAACCATATAAACCACATATAATCCATCAGAATGATCAAAGAAATAAAAGGAGAGATGACCTTTCATTAATGATGCAAAAACCAAACCCAAGATGGGACTTCCACATTCCACCTGACCATAGAATGGTTGAGCCAAATCTCTCTTCGATCATTCACCCCCATGCCATATTCCAAGCATGAATGTGGGACTCAACCAAAAGAACCAACCAGGGCATACTGAGGCTAAACCATCTCACCCTCATCAATAGAAACCAGGATTTGCCGTGATCCCTCCTGGATCACTAGGTCAACATAATTAACACATCATAACAAGCTTTACTGTGATCTCCACCCAATCACTAGGCCAAAAAAGCATGGATGCCACCAGATTTCTCCACTTACACCGTGAGGAATTTTCCTATCTCCTAGTCTCTCAGGATTTACCACAATCCAAACGCGGAACACTAGGCTCTAAACTGAGACCCACTCTCCAGGCTTTACGCATATCCCAAACCCAGGATTACTAGGCCCAATAGAGAGAAAACGACCTCTTGGCTTTACCGTATATATTTTCATTCACTGGTAAGGATTCCTAGGCCCACCGAGGCAACACAATCATGGCTTTACGCAACTCAAAGTCTGGATCAGAGGTCACTAGGCCAGTGGCTTTATCGTGATCCACATTCTGGTTCAGGGACCATTAGGCCATGTGCTATGTCATACAGATATCCACCCCACTTAGCTTCGAATCCATCTGACAATCCAGCTCAACAAAAACATGAGAACCCCATCACACCATGGTTATCCGGAAATGGTAAGGCTAGGCTGAAAACATTGTTACACCTGGTAAAACCCATGCCACAACAGAAAAAGAACCACATGCAATACCATGCATGCCAAATCTAGTAAGGAAAATACACATGCAAATCGATACATGCAAAGAATCCTACTATAGTTGCTTGATCTCGCCTTTCACTGCTTGATCTTTGCTTCCTATTTCCTTCTTTTCCTTTCTTGATCCAATGCCAAAGTGCTCCAAGAAAAACTCTTAAGTGTCCAAGAGTGAGAGAGAGAGATCCAAAGTTAAACTGATAAAAGGTTACCAACTGACCCTCAGAAGCCTTTTTATGAATGAGGCCTCTATTTTCTTCATTTTCCATTATTTTCCTTCATTTTCCTCCTCCCATGCAACCTATGACATTTAACCTTCTTTTTCTCCTAATTTCCATTATTTTCATAAATAAATGTGCCAAAAATTCCATTTTTCCTTTCCAAAGCCTTAGTCATTGCCTTTTCCAATTTCCCTAGCCATAATAAACCAATGAACGCCCACTAGGATGTATTTCCCAACATTCAACTTGGAATAGGTGTCCCATCAACCGTCGTTATTATTTTTTCCTTTATTAACTTTTATTACATGGAATTTTCACCAGGGTTGTTAAACCCTCTTCTGCTTATTAAGGAGTTGGGAAATTTTCTACTCTAGCTTGCCAGTGGTCTTTCAAGTGGTTCAAGTGAATAATTATAGGGACCTTCAAGGTTGCTCTATCATCCTCTCCGAGGAATTCGGGGCCCTTGTATCACCCCATGCACTCCCAACCCTCCTTTCTATGGAAAGAGGTGGTTCAAACTTATGGAATCTATTGCATGAGAGACTCCATGCTAATTTGGGCTCATTGGTTTACGAAAGTATCCCTTTATCTATTTAGAAGTTAATTTCAAAAGCTAGTTTTTGTTTGGACCTATTTTTATCCTTCTGTTGGGTCTTCATCTTTGTCTCTTCTTGTTTGAAGCATTTATTGAGCCTTAATCACCCTAGGCATCCCTCATCTTTGGTCATTCCTTCATGGAATATTTTCCTTTCTCTTTTGTCCCTCCACCAGCTCTAGGCACTTCATTGTTGATTGATCTCCCATCTCCTTCTTGTCCCTTTGGTGCATTCTACAACCCCATTTGGCACTCGGTACTTCTAGAATTTAGTCCCCATTCCTTTCATCGGTCTTCCATGCATCACAATTGATATACTTCAGTCACCTCGAGCTACACTAGTGCATGCAACAATTGTCCGCGCCCCCTTGTTGATTATTGAGCCGAGAGCCTGGTCCTTCAATGGAAGATTCACCAGTAGTCTAACATTATGCTTTTTCTGGTTGAGGAAATGCAAATCAATGCCTTACGTCATCAACTAGTTGAGTTACAAATTCATAGGAATGCCAGTGATAAACTCAACACTATAAGGCTCTCTTGGATGCCAATATAATAAGATGTCAATTGATCCCCCTCCTAAATTATAATCTCACATTGTAAAGTTATTTTTTTGTCTAGTCAGTTTTGTAGAGCATATGGTTGTCATTTGGTTGGTAGAATATATGTCAATGGTAGTTTCCTACATGAAAATTTTGTAACTTCTCTCTCATTCGCTTTTGAAGAACATGTAGCTTGGATCAAAATGTAAACATCTCCTAGGTATTTTGTTGTGTATGGGCACATATTAATATCAAATCTACTCATTGGTGTAAAAAAAAAAGTATTCTTATTCTTATTATTATTATTATTATTATATTATATATATATTTGAAAATAAAAATAAAAATAAAAAAATTTACTCATTATCATCAAATAAGTGACAAAATAAGAAAATTCAATACATGATTTTTGGACATTCTTTCATATATTAGTTTAGGGTGAAGCGTGAGTTTCATAGATGATGGCATGAGTTTAGTTCTTGTCTTTGTTATATATTTAAATATCTCTTACTTAAAAAAAAAATATCATTTTTTCATATATATTCAGAGAAAAAACTCTTGTATTTCATTAATATAAATCAAAATACAATAATGTAGATGCTATTAGGAGGAAAAGGATTTCATTCTTTTCAATGCATTTATTCCATATCTAAGCAAAAATAGCCAAAAGGTATAGGAGGTAGAGCACACAAAGAGGATTTTGTGCACTATAACAGCCCACGAGCCACAAGCCATACATTTTTGGTACCTGCAGCCATATTTCCATTCAGAGAAAGAGATGGGTTTTTCTCCCAAAGGGTTTACTAGAGCATATCTTGTGTCAAATGTGTGTGTGATATTTTATTTTTTCGTTCTCTATTTTCTGTATAATTTCCATTCGCATGCATGCATTATTAACATTAAATCTACATATCCAAAAATCTAATAAAACCATAATAGTGTAGATTTTTAGTTTTTCTAAATATAATATTATCATCTTTGTTGTGACGAACTGTCCAGTGGAATATCCACGACAGTTTGTGGATCAAAACTATACAGATAACACACCATCTCTTGAGAATAGAAAAAAGAAAAAGAAAAGACTTTGTATCACACTGCTCAATGATTTGACTCCAACTAATATTAAGACCTTTGTTATTTTCTACAAGATCCTTTGTTGATGTGTGTGCTGAGTAATTAGATAGTACCATGTTTTCTCTTCTAGTACCTCGTTTAAAGAGGCTAGCGCACCCCGCCCACCCCCCCCCCCCCCCCAAGATAAGTATTGTTGTACTTTAGTAGGTTTAGTGAAATTTTATTTTTCTTTGCAATTGCACAATTAACATTTCTTTGTTATAGTTTACAAACATTCTAATCACATATTTTAGATTGATTAGTTAGCATTACAGAAGATTGCTCTTAGAAATAGTGAAATTCTTCCATTAGTTTTCTATAATACATTGCATTAAGAATAGATAACATTATGAAAAAGAGTTTTTTTCAAAGATATAGATCCTTCCTTTTTTATTATCTCTAAAAAATTGTGAGATTCCATATGTCAAGCATAGAATCCTTGGAATGCACTTAATCAAGTTATGAATTGAGTATCATATTAATGGTTTGGAAACATAATACCATTTCCCATTTTTCAAAATGTGACTATCGTTTATGCAATTTGATTCTAGTTCTTGGATGAGTGATTTTAATTCCAACAATTGTGAATTTGATTTAAACATAGAAATTTACCATTCAAGCAAGCTCGAGGTTTCTTTCTAGCAATATTGCAAAGTTTAATTTCATCCTAAAAGATTTTCAATCATAACATTTAGCTAGAAAATCCCTTTTACCGCAAGATTAGCTTCTTTAATAACCTTGCCAATACTAGAACATATTAAAAAAAAATCATAATTGTCATCCTTGGAACTACAACATCATAACCAAGCCATTGTCTGAATGTTTATTTTCCTGCATATATACTGCATGATAGCTCACAAGTTCCATATGTTCATGGTGTTAAGAATTAAATGCGTAATCTCTCTGCCTACTAAGAAATTAGAAAGGTAATTAAATGGTCTGTCAATTGTCATCTTATTATTTTTCCCTTTCCACTTCATTCCCTCCGTGGATGTCTTGGTGCTCTTTCTATTTGGAACCACTTAGTTTTCCTCATTTATGGCCTATATTTTCGAGATATTATGGTTAAACATAAGCCTCATCAATTTCCCTAGGCTTGAAGAGCATCACTTGCTTCTGCAAATGACTCCATAGACTCCAAAATACTAAAGGGGTACATCTAGGTTCTTGCGAGAGATAAAAATCACAATGGCAATATTCCTTAATTTGGTTGTGTGCACTTGCATAATGTACCCATATCTTTGCTTAAAGTAATGCCAATGCATCCATTGGTCATCCACATATCCAATAGGGTGGAAATGAATTATTGATGGTTTTGAAATCCTCCCACTTAGTCACTGGTGTATCACCCTCCAACGTGAGTGTCCCTATGTGAATTTCCCACGAGGTTATTCCATGGCCCTCTAATTTCAATTTGGAAAATAATGTTTTTTGCACTTCTTCTATAGGGAGGACACTTAAATATACCTATAACTATTGCAATCAATGATTCAACTTTACTGAATTGATCTCCTTGGCATGCCCTGATATCCACTTTCACTTCCATTTTAAATAAGGACTATGAGGAGATAATGGCTATAACACCTCCCACCCCTTTATGCCCACTCGGGTTGTGGGAGTGCTACCATTTTTCTCTAATACCATTATATCACATATCCAGTTCCTAATGCCAAATTAAGGAAACAAGGTAAATCATTTCCCAATTTCCACATAATTCATCTATATGTTTATTGACATGATATTAACTAAGTAAATAATTTATATGAAATTATTAACTTTATTCCCTTAATTGCGCTATTTCATTACTTCATATCCACTTAAATTAATCTAGTCAAAATTTCAAAGAAGATAAGTAATCATCTATTACATCTTCTTGATTTATTCACTACAAACTTTATTATTTATCATTTATGTCTAAGTGTAAATAACTGGACCACTTTCCCAAAACAATTATAAATTAAATATTTCCTTTTTCACCCCACCTTGTGTGGAGTAGTGGAACTTACAATTTTACCTCTACGTGTGTTTTACATCCACGCATGTTTTACTTCTCCACACATACCTTGCTTCTGCACAAACTTTAGCTCCTCACATGCCTTACTTCCGCACAGCCCTTAGCACTACACATGCCTTGATTCTGCATGGTCTTTAGCTCTGTGTATGCCTTGCTTCCATCAGTTTTAGACTTAGATTTTTCAAGCAGGGAGACTTATCACACATGCCTATAGACATTAATATATGCACGAACATATTTATGTCAATGGAATTAATAAAACTTATTTTCTAGAAATTAAAATTCTATCTCGTAAGTATAAGTTCCTCTCTAATTCTTACCAAGTAAAAACACAAAAATAACATTTGGGTATACTACCTTCTTTCACACACTAAATAACTCTAACCCAACAAAAATGTAGGGGAAAAAGGAAATATTTCCACCAAGTGAAGGAGAGTGTCATTACTAACTTTACACTTAAATTTCTTAGAAACACCATTGGAAATCCTTCTGCATGGACTGTATTAAATTTAATAAATTCTTCCAATTAAATAATTAATGTGAATTTAAACCCAATTAGCTACTTTAGGCTCTATATTTGTCTTGCATGCATCGAAGTACGTTCATTTCTCTCCACATAACCCAAAAATGGATTCTACGACTAGAGAAATCATATAACCATGATATTTGTTAATTCTTCAACACATCCATACTATGCCTTAACTTATCCCAATATGTTAGGTATGAGACCAAATCAAAGTAAAATAAAACATACAATATTTTGATTTCTTCATACCTCTAGAAAATTACGTAATAATTCTAATGATCTTTCCGCACCCATGGTATTGGGCCATATTCCATGTTTCTACTCATGAGAAAGTAATTATCACTAGATACCATGAAGTTAAATAAAAATGATCATTCCCAGATTCATGATAGTCCAAATGGATCTTAATCTTTATGACATCTTAAAGGCTCTTTAAGCTTCCCAACAGCGACATCAGTTATACTTCGCCGTTGTAGTCATAATCATTCTCCAACATTTACCAACATATATTTAACGGCTTTAAAGGCCCCAAATTAATTTTACCACAAATTTACATACTTTCATCTTAATGTTAGTTATAAAATATTGCACAACAATATCATTTCAATAATAGAAAAGAAATTTACACTTATTTGGTTCACAAAAAATTGTTGGAAACTAAAGAAGGGACAACCACACTTTACCCCACCATAAGCAAGTTGTATTGTAGTATTTCTTACAGATAACCGCCACTAAGGCAGATTTAGAATCTAGGGAGTTAAGTTCTCAAGGGTCTTCACACCAATAATAAATCAAATAGGTAATCAAGGAAAAATCCACTATTTAGGTGGTTTATTAACAACTCCCAACCATTGAACACCATTGTGGCTCACTCTATCTCTCATAAATAAATCACAGGGACTCAACCAATATTAGGGAAGGTTCTCCCAGTCTAAGAACCAAATTTAACTCGAAAGGGTGTTTTCTCAGTCCCAAGGAAAGCTCTAAGTGAATTAATATTTCCTTCAGTTCTCTAGGTCAAATTAACACCAATACATAGATTGGGTCTCTCTAGAATGTCGGGAATGATGTCCCACTATCACCACCTAGAGTATTGTGCAACGTTGCTACTCCTCAGTGCTCCTACTCCAGAGTATGCATTCTTATTTCACCACTCTACTTTCTCATGTGACGACCCAACTTCCGTTCACTCACATCTTGGGGAAAAATTAAAAACAAACGTGAGCGCTCTCCATGCCCATTTGCTCCTTGTGAATATTGTTAAGCATGGAGCAATTATTTTTTTTGCTATGTCAGATATTTCCCCCTGATACCACTCTGCCTCCCCTGCTTTCTTCACATCCTTTCTCTTGCGTGTTGACTTCTTCAACACATCCCATGAGAAAGGGACAATATGGGCTCATACTTCACTAAGGAAACTCATACCCAACTTCAATGATAGCACCAGTAGATAATTGAATTCATCAAGGAGATAGGTGGTAAAATAAATACATTGGATTTTGTTTACACTCAACACAAGAAACTCCTCCTCCTTAGTCTTTGAATCTGTGTCCACTCCTATAGTTCAACCATATTTTATATTTTCACATAATTTCACCTGAAAGAATATACATAGTGACATTTACAAGAGGCGTAGCAAGAAGGGTTGTCATGAACCTTGTTGCCTTAAAGGAACATTGTCCTTAGTGTTATATACATAGAACACAAAATTTCAGCAATGATATTTATATACACACAACTCTTTTACATTCACTTACAGATATAAAAAAATGGGTATGATACCCTCATCTAACTAGTCATTTCTCAGGTGGCTTCATCTAGTCCAACATGCTTCCATTGCACATTGACTTGCTTGATTTCAGAGTCCAATTTGTCTCTAATCCATAATGCACTAAGACTCTAGGCTCCTTCAAGGGATGAATTTCGCTCATTGTTTTTTGGGCCACACCCAATGCATTTATGATCCCAATGAGTATGCACATGATTCTTTGAATCTAGTTCACTTTCCAAATCCCAACATCTCGTTCTTTGCTTCATCAGTCCCTCAAGCGATCTATTTTCTCTTCCCTGCAGTCACTCACCTCCAAGTTGCTACATCCCCTTCTTTGCTTCCTCAAATCCCTCAGGAGATCCTTCCCTAAGCAACGCTTCCTCGCACAGGAAGAATTTTATCAACCAAGGAACACTCCTTCCTTCCTTCAATAACACATCACATGTGTCATGGAATACCTCATGGCGATCAGTGCATATGAAAAGGTTCCAGTGTCATCACAATAACAGAGTTCCTAAAGTTTTTAGCTCTATATGTTGTTGCAGTGTACTCTAATTGCAGCTAATAATGTTTTCTTTGTAATCAACTTCATGTATTTGTGCAAGACATTTTGGTATTTATCCTACATCATAAGCATATGAATCTTATGAGATTCATCATAAGAATTTTAAATTAAATTAAATCGTACTTCGGTAGAGAATTTCTTCAAATTGATACTTATCTCTATAGTTACTCTTTGCTTCCTTGGCTTTGTAATTACTGAGTGGTGTATATGCTCCATAGTTTCACATCTTCTTTAGCTTCAGCTTTAAACCCAACCCACTAAGTGGTTTACCAATTGAAGTAAGCACTCATTGACGGTCACACTACTCCATGTAGTCTCTTCATATCACTCCATCCTCAATTCCAGCTCATTGAGTAGTCTCACCGGCAAGGGAGGCACTCAGTGGCAGATATAATGCTCCACACCGGCTTTTTGTATAGCTCCAAATAATCCCCCCCTCTCACTCACTTCCCAGTGAGCATGGGCATATCATCTACCATCAATGTAAGAATCTTTCAATGGGAATATCTTCACACCTCCTTTTCATCACAACTTCAAGCCCAGGAAACCCCTATTCTGAGTAGTCTACCTAGCCCAAGGTTTTGTTGCATGGGGTAGTCATTAGAGTCTTATGGCCAAGAACCCTCCTGGCATGCTTTGATGACATGTGCATGGAGTCTTATGGCTAAGTACCCTTATGGCGTGCTCCATTACACTACTCATGGAGTCTTATAGTCAAGGTATCAATTATGACTGGCTCCCATGAGATAAAAAAGTGCCACATGATTCTATGTCATCACGAAACTCTTCTTCCTGAGCTCTTAACTCCATTATTTCACCTTTGTCACAACATTTAATTGTTTCATGAGATATAGTCAAAATTTTCAAACTAAAAAATTTAATTGCCCAACTTTGCTTTACTCAGAAGCCTGATCTCATAGGAATCAGACTTTTACTCATGTCATTGGTCTCTTTTTAAGGAATTGTTGATCTCTCATGGTGGTTTTGATCTCACGCCCCATTCCAACACTCTTCCTTTTTCATGAGATATAGTCAAAATTTTCAAACTAAAAAATTTAATTGCGCAACTTTGCTTTACTCAGAAGCCTAATCTCATAGGAATGAGACTTTTACTCATGTCATTGGTCTCTTTTGAAGGCGTTGTTGATCTCTCATAGTGGTTTTGATCTCACGCCCCATTCCAACACTCTTCCTACAACCTAACCTTTCAATCATCCAACGTTTGTCAGTGCACGTGTATATATAATATATATATATATATATATATATATATGCAATCTCCTTATTGCAAAAATCACAACAACCTAAAGTGACCTCAACATTATTATACTCGTAATAATTCTTTTTTTTCGAGGAAAATCTGAGCAGATCCACGTGAAGGGATCACATCCTACTAGCCAAACTAATCAGAGCTTAACCCTAAGGGCATTGAGGATAATTGAACCTGTGAACTCCCAATGGAAAGGTGCTTTAGCAATGGGACTTCGACCAATTGACCCTCGAGGCCTATACTCGTAATAATTATATCACTTCAACTAAATTCAAATGAATTGAAATGATATTGTTATTACACTATACATGTGCATCACATTTATTCCAAGCATTTCACAATGTAATTAAACATTTACTCCAGTAAACCAATAACTTAGAAATGAGAAATGCATATCTCTAAATTCATTAGCATTTTAATTCTCCATTTCACTTAGCATACATTACAATATTCATTGTAATATTTCATATCGAAGGCTCCCCACCTTCACTATACCCCTTCTTGGTATCCATGCAATGTGTGCATTAATTTGAAACAATAGTATTTAAATTCAACGAAATGAATTTTTACCCAATTCTTTTCCTTTACCTATTTTTACCTTAGCTTACTATTTCCTTATTTTCTTAGTTGTCACTCCCAACACTTTCAATTGAACCCTTTTGAAGGGTCCAACTAGATGATAACATTCTTGTTGTTGCAGTACTTCATTTTTTGAAATGATCTCAGCCTCACACATTAGTCATAAATTCATCCATTCAACTATTTATAAATTTCAATGAAAACTTCATAAAGGCATTTTCATTGGTATCCATTTCAATCATGTCTTTATCCATGCCATTCATATGCTGTCAATTTCCAGCCTTTGTCATTTTCATTCATGCTCACAACAAATGTCAAGAGAATGCGCATAACATATTAATAATGATAATTATCAATAGTAGGTCATTCATGCACACTTTCCCAATGGATAATCCACATGGCATGGAAACCATTGAATAACTTCGCTATCTTACCCAAAACATGGTAAGTAAAAATTATATTTTCATACCATCCACACAATAATCATATCTTTAAATATTAACCACTTACCTTTACTACTATGATGGTTCTCAACCAATGACCTTTTAGACCAAATGGCATCATTATAACTTTATTTCAATTTCTCATCTTCCTCGTATTCATTTACAATAGAATGCACACACACATATATTATCCATGCACAATTTCAATTAAGGATACTTCCTTCTTATGCTATTTTCATAGTTTTCATGTCATTGTCCATTTTTCTCATGTGGACCCACCTAGTCCACCTCATTGTTTATTCATCTTCTTTTGCCTTCCATTTCCATTCATCTAACGTGAATGGTTTAATTAAGGTCTTGCACTTTTGATTGGGTTTTATTCAGCTCTTCTTAAGAGCTCATTTTTTTCCTTTCCCATACCCAAAAACCACCAAGAACGAACCACAAGGGCATGGAGAAAGAATGAAAAACAAACAAAGACCACAATGGAAACACATGACACAAAATATAAAGCAACATGGCCATGCTCAAAGTCGGCGAACAAAACAACAAGAAAATTTTTAGCCAACAATAGCAACAAAGACATGTAAAACAATCCCTCTATGCTTCATTCATTAGTCCATAATAAACTCAATCCCTTGAGTTACAGTGTTCAGTGTGTCCATCACCAACATATGCACAAAATTTTAGTCAATGTTTTCCAAGGTTTATAGTAACCTCAAAATTCTAGTATCCCTCTAAATAATTCAAGAAGGGAACTTTCTCAATATTTCAGAGAGCTTGAGGGGATGCTCCCCCATCTCTTTCTGTAATACAGGTTGTTGGTTTAGGTGCTTGGAGTTTGCATGAAATTTTCTTCTTCTTTTGTTGGTTGTTAGGGAAGTCTTTCTTCAGATGTTCCTCTCCATATTTCCAACATGAAATTGGGTTTCTATTCTCTCCAGCCTTATTATTTTCCTTCCCAACCTTGCAAGCATGACTTTTCTCTATATCCATAGAGTTTTATGCACATTTCAACGACCCTTGCATGTATGAAAGGTGTTGTAGCAACATTGTGTTTAACCTTTCCAATTCGTTTTTCTTTCTAATGAATCTTTCATTCTTTGCCTTGCAACTCCTCAACTCAGCTTTCAAGCTCCTAAAGGTTTATGTCCCATTATGGGAACTTTCCCCTTCTTTCTCTTAATGGACTTGGTCCATACTATGTTGTATCAATGTTGTCCATCCTTTTATTTCTTGCTGCAATTGGGTCTTATTATGTGTTGTCACACACACATAGTTGTTAGTTTTATCACACATTAAACATATTAACTTATTACCTTGTCATGTCAATACTATGCATGTTGGCCTAAAACATGTTGTCTGTTGTTGTTTCACGTATCTAAAACCTATGTCATCCATATATTCCAAAAATTAAAAGGTGCATATCAACATGTTTATAACCATATCATCATTAGGTTTGAAATCAACATTTTCACCAAGAGTAGCAATCATGACATCTGCAAGTTTAAAATTCAATTAGAAAATAAACTAACATATTGGAATTTTTGATTCCTATCATTTCATACTTCTGATATCAACACATGCACATAACGCACAACCTCCCTTCAAATTTCACCTTATGTAACAAAGCTTCAAATTTTTATCTCCAAAGGTCTAGTGTAGAACCTTCACTTTTCATTTCACCTGATCTTGAGGACATCCAATCCAAGTGTTAAACCTAGCTCTGATACCACTTTCCAACACCTCACAACCCCTTATGTCATTCGATTTGTGGGAGTGCTACCATTTTGCACTAATATCACTATATCACATACCCAATTCCCAATGCCAAATTAAGGAAATAGGGTAAATCATTTCCCAATTTCCACATAACTCATCTCTATGTTTATTATCATGATATTTACTAGGTAAATACTTTACCTGAAATTATTAACTTTATTCCTATAATTGCATTATTCCATTACTTCATATCCTCTTAAAATAATTGGGTCAAATTCTAATGAAAATAAATAATAATTTATTACATCTTCTTGATTTATTCACCACACACTTTATAGTTTATCATTTGCGCCCAGTCTAAATACTTGGACTGCTTTCCCAAAATAATTATAAACTAAATGTTTCATTTTTTACTCCACCTTGTGGAGAGCAGTGGAATTTAACTTTTACCTCTCCATATGCTTTACTTCCACATAGACTTTAGCTTTGCACATGCCTTGCTTCTACACACTCTTTAGCTTCCACACATACCTTGCTTCCATTGGTTTTAGAATTAGTAATATTTTTTAAGTTGGGAGATTTATCACATAGGCCTATAAACATTAATATATGCATGTACATATTTTTGTTAATGTAAGTAATAACACATTTCCATAAATTAAAAGTTTATCTCATAATTATAAGTTCCTCTCCAATTCTTACCAAGTAAAGACACAAAAATTACATTTGGGCATACTACCTTCTTTCACACACTAAATAACTTTAGCCCATCAAAAATTTAGGGGGGAAAGGAAATATTCCCACCAATGAAGGAAAGTGTCATTATTGACTTTATGCTTAAATTTGATAAACACCATTGGAAATCCTTCCTCGTGGACTATGTTAACTTAATAACTTGTTCTTCTAGTTAAATGCAAATAGCTACTTTAGGCACTATATTTGTCTTGCATGCATCGAAGTAGCTTCATTTATCTCCATGTAGCCCAAAGAGGAATTCTACGCCTAGAGAAATCATATAACCATGGTATTTGTTAATTCTTAACATATTCTTAATATGCCTTAACTTCTCCCAATATGTTAGGTATGAAACAAAATCAAAGTAAAATAAAACATAAAATATTTTGATTTCTTCATGCCTTTGGAATATTACAAAAGAAGTCTAACAATTTTTCTGCATCCATGTATTGTTCCTTGGTATTGGGTCCATATTCCATGATTGTACTCATGAAAAAGTAATTATCACTAGATATCATGAAATTAAATATGAAAGATCATTCTCAGATCCATGATAGTCCAAATGGATCTTAATCTTTATGACAACTCAAAGGCTCATTAAGCTTCCTTGTTGTAACATAAGTTACAATCCATGATTGTAATCACGATTATTCTCAAACATTTACCAACATATATTTAACAGCTCTAAAGGCCCCAAATTAATTTTACCGCAAATTTACAGAATTTCAATTAGTTATAAAATACTACATAACAATATCATTTCATTAACAAAAAGTAAATTTACACTTATCTCGTTCACAAAAATATGCTTGAAACTAAAGAAGAGACAACCACTTTTCGCCCAACCATAGGCAAGTTGTATTACCGTCTTTCTTATAGCTGACCACCCGTGAGCCAGATTTAGAGTCTGAGGAGTTTAGTGCTTAAGGGTATTCACACCAATGATCAATTATAAATGTAATTAAGACGAGGAGTCCACTATTCAGGTGGTTTATTAATTTATCCCAAGGAGTGAACCGCATGGTGACTCGCTCTGTCTCTCAAAAATAAATCATGGGGACTCAACCAAGATTCAGGGAAGGTTATCTCAGTCAAGAAACTTTATCTCACTCTAAAGGGTGTTTTCTCAACCCTAAGGCAAACACTGAGTGGATTAGTATTTCCCTAAGCCCTCTCGGTCAAATTAACATCAATACACATATTGGGTCTCTCCAGAATGCAAGGAATGATGTCATAATCTCACCACCTAAGTTATTTTGCAATGTTGTTGTTCCCAAGTGCTCTCACTCCTACGCATATGCTCTTATTTCACCACTCTCCTTTCTCATGAGACAACCTAGCTTCCCTTCACTCATGTCGCGGGGAAAAAAAGCATGGGCACTCTCCCTTCCCAATCACTCCTTGCTAATATTGTTAAGGGTGGAGTGATTTTTTTGTTATGCCGACAATCAACCCCCTAATACCATCCTTCCCCCCTGCTTTCTTCATATCCCTTCTCTTGCATGTTGAATTTCTCAACACATCTCATGAGAACAAGGACAAAATGTGCTTATCCTTCTCTTAGGAAGCCTGTACCCAACTTCAATGCTAACACCAATAGAGCATTTCATTCATCAGGGAGATAGGTGGTCAAACAAATGCAGTGGCTTGGGTTTACATTTAGCACAAGCAACTCCTCCTCCTTAGTCTCTGAATACGTTTCCACTCCTCCAACTCAACCATATTTTAACTTTTCACATAATTTCACCTAAATGAATATGCATAGTGACACTTACAAGAAGGGAAGCAAGAAGGGTTGTCATAATGGAACTAAAACTTAACTACTCTTTCTTGGGCTCTTTCCTCAACTGCTTTTCTAGGTGTTCATTTTCTCTCATTTTCCCATTTGATATTAACTCTAAATTACAGCATGCAACCTCCCCATATTGTCCAAGCTTTCTTGCTAGAGCCACCAAGAGGAGGACTATATTGCGAGAGATATTAGTCATTTATTATTCCAACCTCACAAATATCTCTTCTGCAATATATTGAGGGTTGTTCTAAATAGACTCATCCACTATCGCTCAGGTTTTGTGACTTTTCTCTTAAGCCAATCCCTATATCATGTAACTTCCTGCAAATACTCCAAAGAAAATTAATATGATACCCATATGATCCATAAGCTACCATGGATATTCCATTGGAACAATCCATCACAACAATTGTTATAATATTTTTAAATTGAAGACCATGAAAATTAATTTTCCTTGGATCCCATATTAATTAACTATTAGCTCTATTTGATTTTATGAAATAATTGAAACAAGAAATGGCAAGAATAGGCACACGAACACACTATCCACAAAAATGAACACCAAATTTATCTTAGGAAACCTAATACAAGAGAAAACATGCTGGAAGGTGAGGCCTATCCTCTTCTCTAATTGCTTCAATTATAAAAATGCACATGTAAAGGAATGGGAACTCCATAGCACTATGGAGTTACCTTTTGACACTGTGGCCTGAAGGGTTGCTACAAAATCCTCCTCCTTTTGTTATGCTAAAAAAATACCACTCTTAGATGTTTGTTCTCACTTATGGAACTAGATACAGTGTTAAAGAATGGAACTCCCCTCTCCTCCTAGTGCCTCGGTATTTAACACAATTATATAGAGGTATGGTTTTGACTTGTTCAACCCTGAACTGTGATAAAGTTTTGGACCTTCTAGAATCTTCTCAAAATTCCACACATAGTTACCCCACATGTGTGAGTGATGGGGGGCTAATGTGGCATCTACTTGTACAATGGTGGTCAATAAGGTAGGTCAACTTATAAGAGGCATAACTTTCACATACGAGCTCTGATTGAAGTGATTTTCACACCATTGGAAATTTATCCATGTGTATATCAATGTCGAGGGTGTGGGAATTTGTTTTGAACCCTTCAACCTAAAACAATGTCATTTTATGCCTTAAAATGGCTCTGAATGATTCAAGACCCCAATTTTCTAAATTGGGACCTACCACTAAAATGGGCCCTACAGACTAATTCCTCCAATTTTTCCACCCATAAAGTAACAAGAAAGAGAAAAATAAAATGATGATACGATCTAAAGCACTACGTCAATGCATGTAATTTGATGATTTTTTTCTTACATGACAAATGATGTAATTTATGAAATTTTTAGCACCTCCCAACAATGGACAAAAAAAGTGATAGGCCAATGAATTGCAACAAGAATATTAAACTCCTCAACTTAACTTTAAATTATCAACTCAAGAATGAGCTACTTTGGTGAGGTACTATGCACTATGTGTGCAAATGACATAAGGAAAATTATCCACTTAGAAAACGGATATGTTAACTCTAGGAATGTAAGAACTACTTAAACCAAGGTTGAATTGTAAAGAACATAGATCAAATGAAAGTTGGAAATAACATGTTGCAAAAGATTGTGTATTTGGAAGAACAAAAATTGAAAGGGGCTGCAAAATAGAGTTAAAAGCACCTACAGATCATGCAACATGAATTGACTAACTCTACTCAAATGAACATGTTGTAAAGATGGAAATGAAATTATTATAAAACGTTGTAACTCTACTCAAAGTGACCTGTTAGGGTTACAAGAAACTCTCCTAGGTTTTAGCTCAGAGATGCTTGGTAACATATAAATTCAACTATTTTTGCAGGTTTAATGGAAGTAATGATGGTTTGGTTCAAGCCTAAAAACCACTTTCACTTTGTTTCACTCCAGACATGCATGAACACCCTCAGACTACAAGGCTTTAGACCACCAATGCTCACGGTTTAGATATAAGGTGAATATGAGGAATACTAACCACACCAGCAGATGCACAAGACCATGTGATGGTCGACTGCAACTAGTAAAGAAACCTATAAATCTAATCTATTAATGCAAAGAAACAATGACAGCTATCCTACATTAGATAGAAAGAACCTGATTAACCTATTCAGTGATGCAATCAATACTTTAACACAGAGATAAGATGACAGTTATCTAGTGTTAAACACCAAGAGCTCAAGAACACAGCATATTAGGCACAAGCTTAGAACAAGAAGAAAGTGGACATTGAGCAGTTAACAGCAAAAGAAGCTTGTATTAGCTGAAAATGAAGACGAGACACTACAAGTGACAAAATGTCTACATTCTCTAGAAGTTGAACCTTACATCAAATGCCAACCCTGATTACATCTTACTTCTAGATATTTATAAGTTTACAATACTAGGGCACTTTCCTGTTTAGGTATGGAGGGGTCATAATTGACCACCAACAACATTTAACTGCCTTATGGAGTCTCTAAATGTGTTTTCTTGCTTCAATGGGTGAATTCGATCTGTTCAGGTGCTATGTTGTCCTTTAGGTAGTTGGAGTGCTTGTACTAGTGGAGTCCATGACTAATAAATTTAGTTACAGAGTCATGCTTGTCCTTTTTCTCTTTTCGGCCATGCTTTATGTTAAATATGGTTGTTGGGGGCCTGACTGTGACTGATGATGGTAGAGCTGGTCATCTCCTTCTTCGGGCAAGCAGAATGATTGAGGACGTGGAATGCATGGGTAGGTGAATGATTTGGATGAGCGAGAAGATGGTCATCAAATCAAGGAAATGGACGGCAGAGATGGCTCAACTGAGGCTATTGACCGAGGTAGGAGTGGGGTGAGTTAGGGCCGTTAGATCTCCAGCGGACAGATCAGATGGTTATCGGGCTACGGAGCTGCATGGACGTTTAACGGGCGGGGGGGGGGTTGATCAGGTGGTAATGGTTTTCATCGCACCACTTTCGAGTGTAAAGTGGTAAAAGCCCGGGCCCGAGCAATTCCATTCAACAATCGACATGTAGCAGCGGATGAGAGAGAAAAACCGCCCTCGTCGCGCGCTATCGCTCAATTAAGTTGCCATCGCGATGAAAGCGAAGACTGTCAGATCTTGGTGGAGATGATATGATGGTGGGGAGTGGTAAAGCAGGTCGCCTTTATCGGGTGCGACGGGAGCCATTCGATTAGCGGGGTGATCAACGGTGGGGATGCGATGAGGGTTTTATGAGCGCACGAGGGCATATGGGTATGGTTTTATGGTTTATTTGGGGTTTTACGCTTGGGGCTAAGGTCAAAAAGGGGATTACTTTGTCGGGTTTAGGAGGCAAATAGGTAAACGGAGGTGGTGGAGAGTAAGCGATGTAGAAGGAAAAGGGAAAATGACCCATGAGGGGCCCCTTTGAAGACACCACCAATCAGGCCGAGCTTTTCTCTGACATTAGAAAATCAGCACTGCATAGCAGGGCTAGCACTGGATCCTTCTGGGGATGAAATCCTCCCTGTGAGGTTTCAAGAACCGTAGACCACTACCTTTCACACAAAAACAAGATCAACAATATTTCCTAGTGTTCCATTGGGCATGGAGTCTAATTAAGCCTACACTAAAACTTGTAAAAAGGACATATATACAATGTTGAGGCTTGAAATCCTTAAACAACATAAACTTTCAAAAACCACCCATTGACTGGGCCATCAAAAACTATTTCTCCTTCCATACTTTGCAGCACGAAAGTGTTGTTCCCATGGGCCTGAGTAATGAGAAAAGGTCCAGTCCACAGAGCATCGAACTTCCCATGATTGACTTTCTTTTCCTTCAGTGCATCCCATTTAAACACCAAGTCTCCAACTTGAAAATTGTCTGTTTTCACCTTTTTGTCGAAAGCTTCCTTGATTCTCTTTTGATGTGCTTCATACTTTTCAATCAATTGATCTCTGATTTGATGTACTTCAGCCAAGTCACTAATCCTCTTTTCCATATCATTTTCCTTGTTTTGTTCTTCCTGTAAGAACCTGGCCATAGGGAGGGTCAATTGGATTGGGAATACAGCCTCAGTGCCATATACTAGCTTGAACGGAGAATTCCCAGTGGATCTCTTGGTGATCACCCTGTCTGCCCACAATCCAAACTTCAGTTTGGAATCCCAGTTCCTCTTGTTGTCTTCCAACAGCTTTTTGATTATCCTTATCAAGCTCTTATTATATGATTCTACTAGACCATTACCTTGAGGGTAATATGAGGTGGAATGCACTAGCTTAATGCCCATTGATTCACACATGTCCACCGACTCTTTTTCCCTAAAGGCTATTGCATTGTCTGTAACCAATTTGTGTGGATAGCCAAACCTGGTGAAAATGTTTTCTGTTAAGAACCTCATGACCACATGGCGATCATATTTCCTAGTAGGGATGGCCTCAATCCATTTAGTGAAGTAGTTAGTGGCTACTAAGATCCATCTGTGCCAACCACTGGAATGTGGATTAATTTCCCTATGAAATCCAAGCCCCACTGTTGGAAAGGGCCACTGGCATGTATTGGCTTCAAGGGTAAGGACTTCAACTGCTATTTTCCTTCAAACCTCTAGCATTTGTGACAGGATCTCACGAATGAAAAGACATCAGAAAATAGAGTGGGCCAATAATACCCAACTTTGAGGATCTTGTGGGCTGTGGTTTTCCAATAGCGATGTCCTCCACAAATGCTGGAATGAAACTGATGCGTGACCTACACAGATTGCTCTTTGTCAAGACATCTTAAAAGGATTCCAGATGGATCCTTCCAATACAGCAAGTTTTCATGAATATAGAACTTGGCTGCCCTAAGCTTAATAGTTTGTTGGGTCCCTATAATACTAGTGATTACCACATTACTATTGTATTTATACCCCTTATTAATATTGTTGTGCCCCTATTGCCCCCATATTGTTATTACTGTGCCCCATA